>CAJDSM010001627.1:464-27654 GCA_903981925.1 Ostrea lurida
TCTCGCTAAAATTCTACTTATACGGTATTTACGATCTCATCGTCAAGTTTCTCTAGTAATTGTTTCTTCTGTGAAAGGTTAGCATTTGATGATAAAAGTTCTTTTTATGTCGAATTCCGAAGTCTGTTTTGCGTCGTCAAACTTCTGGGTTAGTCTCATTACGGCACTTTGATTCCCCGTTCGTTTCGATTTCAATTTGTGTAAATCCATCTTCACGTTCCTAATGTCACGGCACCATGAATATCGTACTAGGCGATTCTCGTTTAGGGTCGTCGTTTCGCAAATTCTACGGTCGCTATAGTGGCATTGTTTGCGATTGCAAATTATCACTAAGTCATATGTTGACTGATTTGTTTCATGCCTTTGTTGGACTGTCGTTTTCGTACTAGATTTGACAACCGGTGATCCCGTTTACGTTGTTTCGACTACGGGCTCACGGCGGGTGTGACCGGTCAGCGGAGGATTCTTGCTCCTCCGTGGCACCTGATCCTGCCTTCGATTTGTCGGAGGTCCGTGTTGCCCTGCACTCGACTGTGATTACATTTACCACATTGATTACCTCGTCAATTTATAGTTAAAGATGCTAAGAAGGATAACGACATGAAAACGTTACTATTACATGTAATTCAAACCATTCATTTATCTACAGTTGTACATCTGATCTCGCTTCTGCCCATGACGACGTCACTGACGTAGCGACGTAAACAATGGGCTTACAAAGGTATACCTACAGTGTTCCCGCGACAATCTTCAGCGCATGAAAAATTTCTTTTATGAATAATACATATTTTCAAGTAAATTAGCATTGATCTAATTCTAATTTACCGTACTTAACTGAATTATTATCATTTGATATGATTATGCAAAGACAATTTCATGCTCCACTTAGTCCAAGAGTCACATCGTATATATATTCAAAATGCCTGAAAGCCGATTGAGTATACTCGACAAGTTTCTATAATTCTTTAGGTGCCCGTTTCACAATACAGGAGTATAATTAACATTGCTAGGTTACACATTTACACAGTGATTTCAAAGTGATATCAAAAAGTGATGGTTCGAATTTTGGGTAACCCCGTTTACTTTGTTTCGACTACGGGCTCACGGCGGGTGTGACCGGTCAGCAGAGGATGCTTACTCCTCCATGGCACCTGATCCTGCCTTCGCCTTTGTCGGAGGTCCGTGTTGCCCTACACTAGATTTTGTATATATGTTTTTTGGGACTATGCTTACGTTTAACACATTGTTTACTTCGCCAATCTATATATGCACCTGTTAGTCCTTTTTACTTCCGGTTTTCTAAACAAAACGCATCGAGTTTTGCAGCAATGAGAACGCATTCTCTCAAAAAATACCTTCGGAAAGGGGTGTTACGTGCCATATCTACGGAAAACAGCATCTTTGTTTGTGGAACCTGGCTGAAGAGATGAAGCTGAAGATTTTGTATAAATCGGATCAAGGTTTGTCCCTGCTCAATATACGATTGCTTATACAAATTTTGATACCTGGATTAATTAGCTGATTAACGCGTAGCATTTACGTATAATATTTGGAGTTTCTTGAAATATTTCTACTAATGACCAGAAAGAAAACTTTAAAGGATGAAAAATAAATCCTACAGAGTTCGACATGAATTTGTATAGATATATAGGTCTAACCCAAGGTCATAAGCCCGATTTCAGTACCGAGGAGAAGCCATCTCTTGCCTTACTGCCTGCTTACACCAAAATAATACCCAAAACTAAGTCATTGGAAAATGAATACTAAATCGCCCACATATAGATACTTGTTGCAATCAAAGATCAGATAATTGTAACTAAGAATGCATGGGCTCGTAACAAATTTTAATAAGACAACTAGATGAGTCGGTGCGACACGAATGTCCCCGCTACTGTGGAAGTCTAATGAAGGAAATTGTGAAGAGTGAAATTGAAAGTTTTTCAAATGCATGAACTGTGGCATATCCATATATCAAATTTGAGTTGAATATGGGCAACCGTCGCAGAGATAATGAAAGGAAACGGAAATTTCTGGGTTTTCTAAGTTCAAGAGGGCTAAACTCTGTCAAAAATCATCGGACCATGACACAACTTCAAACTTGACCTGCATATTCCTGTAACGTATCCATATATCAAATATGAGTTGATGTGGCAACCGTTGCAGAGATAATGAACGGAAACGAAAAATTTCTGATTTTTTCTAAGTTCAAGAAGGCTAACTCTTGTCAAAAATCATTGGACCATGACCAAATTCGAAACTTGGTGTGACGTATCCATATATCAAATTTGATTGTTGAATGTGTGCAACCGCTGCAGGATATATGAATTGAAACGAAAAGTTTCTGATTTTTTTCTAAGTTCCCATCATCACCTGCAAATTTTGTGTATGTATCTCAACTTATTCGATATGCAAGAGCTTGTTCTGCGTATGATCAGTTTTTGAATCGAGTCGGGCTACTTACAAACAAGTTTTTGTTGCAGGGGTTTCAACAATCACGTTTAAAGGCAGCATTTCGCAAATTCTATGGTTGTCACAACGATTTAGTCTGCCAGTATGGCCTGCCATAGAGTCAAATGTTGTCTCATGTGTTTCATAACAATTGTTTAGCCGTTTTTCATACACTGATTTGACTAATGATTACTCCGTTTACTTGATCAAGACAATGGGCTCACGGCGGGTGTGACCGGTCAACAGGGGATGCTTACTCCTTCTAGGCACCTGATCCCACCTCTGGTGTGTCCAGGGGTCTGTGTTTGCCAACTCTTGTTTTTGGATTCTATTAGGTACTTACGAGATTGATCACTGTTCGTTATCTTGGCCTTTACATACAAAGAAATCACTGAGAAATGTTAGAGATTCTTTATTATATATGTCATCAAGAATGGTTGTAAAAGATGTCATGAGAAATAATATACATTAATAAAGATGATTTTTACTTATTTCCTGACCAATGTTTTTTTTTGCCCGGGAACGCACAAATTTGCCAAAGGCTTCAACTTCAGTGGCATGGTATGTGATAGAATTTTATAAGTTTTGAGTCTACCGATTGCTCTTTCAACATGGTTTCGAAACAGCAATGTTTTTGTCATTCTAATATCAGCAGCAAAGAGGTGTTTACTTCCCCCAAGGACACTTTTTGGTGAATGGCGGGATATTCAGAGTGGCTCCACGTTCTAAAAGTAAATTTCTTATCTTTATCAGACATGACTTCATCTCCCTTTTTGATGTTGTCTAGAAAGCCACTATTCTCTGTTATGTATCGATCAGAGACATAGCCTCCACATAGCTCGGATACGAAAGAAAATTTCTACTAGGTGTTACTGAAACGAGAACTTTGAAAGTATTTCATGCTTACAAAAAATATAGGTTTGTGCCTGTCTATCTGAAAAATGTACGTTTGTGCCTGTCTATCTGAGAAAACATATGTACAGTCAAATATACGGGTTGTTTTTGGAGTTGATTGCTTGAGACAATGTGGCATATGATTTTTAACTTGTGTTGAAATTGCCCATTCTAAAAGTGGACCAAAAGTTATTGACATAAAGTTTGTGTAAGTACAAAAACTTTGAGACACTGATTCAAGAAATACTCAATATATCGACTAAAACATGAGAGGACAGTGCTAAACGAAGCGCAATAAGGTGGTTAGGAATTCATGAAACTCCAACTCCCTTCTTGGACCTGTCTTTTATCTGAATGGAGTATCTTGAAAGGCAGATTGATAATGGGTTCCTTCTTTACCCCGCCAGTACTAAAGTATTGGAGTAATCTTATCCAAATTCGCTGTATGTGAAATAAAATCACTTTAGATATTAAACTTCATTTGTATTTAAATGGAAAGATATGAACTGTTTACAAACTTTCAAGTGAAAAAAAATAATGTTGAATGCCCAAGAAATTTATTTTGAAATTTAATACATGTACTTACATTATATTAATGGTGTATTAGGAATCAATCGTATACATGTAACGTGATTTTTTTTATAGTGCTAAATAACCCATTTGATATACCAAATCTATGATGGTCTATATATATAGAAAACTGTTTCACCCCCATCTATTCATTTAAGTTTATTTCAATATTTTCGTTTTGATTAACAAGTTTCGGTACTAGGTTGAATTCCAATTTTTATACAAGGTTTCACATCATTAAAGTATCATACCAAATATTCCAAAAAGAGTGAGAACTGATGGAGCTCTTAGGTAACTTTTCACTTCACAGGGTGAAGTAACTTCACAAACAGATCTCGTTTTAGTTGGTGTGGGTGGTTCAAGGTCTGCTCTTGTTCATACCGCTTCATGTCATCAAAAGTAACTTCTGTCTGTGTCTCCATTTCCCTTGTATTTGTCTACATGGTAATAGTTATGTTCATCTGATAATACTGCAACAGAGAATGATTACACATTCATTAGCTCATGATCTCACCAATAACAGCAAGTGGACATTGGTATTTAGTGAGATGCTTTCTTTAGTTGGTAACATAAGAAGTTCATAGACAGTATCGTGTTTTTGTCATTTTAAGATACACATGTAGTATAGTAATTAATAATTTCCTTCATCTACAGGAAATTATTGATCAACAGTTACTCTTATGTTTTTCCACTTATAATGTAATCAATTGAATATAAAGGTTGCAAAAACCGCACCCTATGTTTGGCGGTCAATTATGGGACAGGCCATCTATGTATGACATCATAAAGATAAAAAGACAGACAGCAAATATTTAGTGTCTGATCTATTTAAATTTTGGTTGTATAAATAAGGCACTTTGAAGTTTTAAGTTCGGTATACGTGTGTTTTTGTGTGATTGAATAAAAGGTCGTTTTTATGAGTACCTGAATTTTAAGTATAAATAGCCAAACTTATTAATATACCAGCTACATCAATTGAAATGTAATTTTCACATGCAATCATTAAAATCTACCATGTTGAAAGGTATATTCAGCATCCTCTGTTTGGACAACAACCTCATTATGTGGAAAAGATATCCCCAAATCATCATCAGTACTCGCGTCAATCTGTAAAAATGTGAATTGCAAGTCATATGCTAGAAATTGAAATTGAGGTGGGGAGTTTACACTAGTAGTGAGAAAGTATCTAACAATTTTCTATTTTTTTTAAATGAATTTTAATAAATTTGCTGATGTCACATTTTTTTCTGACATGACACTTTTTGTTGAATATGCTTTAGAGGCAGACTTACCAGTGGTACGACTGGTTCAGGACATGTTGTGTCCTTGGGCGTACACTCACATAAATCCATTTATGTTTAAAACCATGTTATGCAAGTCCAAGGCAACATTGCAGCTCTGTTTGTTTCCCAGTAAATCATAACAGAAAAACATGTTAAGTTGTAAAAATTTGTCATTTATTTAAAATGACGAAAAATGTTAATACCAAGAATTGAAGATAACAAGAGGCCCAAGGGCCACATCGCTCACCTGAGCTCAGCTGCTTCCTAAGAAGGGCAGTAGTTTGGGATTTAGAAACGTAATCTCGTGTATTAAATCTAACCTAATGTCGAGGTGGGAGGCATTATCTGAACCAAGGCTTAAATTCTACCTTACCATATAATTCAGGAAGCTTTCATGGTAAATCATCACTCTTATCTTGGTTTCGCGAAAAATCGAAATAAGATTTTTTAGAGAGAATTTCTCTATATGGATCTGACATGTAAACTTTTATCCCCTATTGGGGCCCATCATACCACGCGGGTCAAATGATTTGAACAAACTTGAATCTCCAACTATATCAGTGAAGATTTCATATAATAATTCAGACTTTCCTGGCCCGTGGTTCTTGAGAAGTAAGAATTTTTCAAAGATTTCTCCTATATATCTGCATGTAAAACTTGACCCGATCGCTATGTGGCCCATCGTAACTCTACCCGGGGGTCAATGATTTGAATATAACTTGAATTCCTCTATATCAGGAAGCTTCCATATAAATTTTTCAGCTTTCCCTGGCCCAGTGGTTCTTGAGAAGAAGATTTTCGCTCTATAAATCAATGTTCAAAACAATGATCTCCTCTTATGGGGACCTCCCATACTTACCTTACCCCAGGGTCAGGATTTTGAAACAAACTTGAATCTCCCGTCTATTAATCAGGAAAGCTTCCATATAAATTGTCATCTTTCCTGTGCCAGTGGGTTCTTGAGAAGCAAAGATTTTGTAAAGATTTTTCTCCTATATTATTCATAGTAAAACACTTTGATCCCCTATTGGGAACCCCATAGTACTCCTCCCGGGAGTCATGATTGAAATGACAAACTTGATCTCTCTATTACAGGAAGATTTCATATAATTTCACAGCTTCTGGCCCAGTGTTTTCTTGAGGAACGTATAAATTCTTTAAATGATTTTGTCGCTCTCTATAATCATATGTCAATACTTTGATCCTCCTATTGTGGGCCTTGCCATATTGTACCAGACTCTCAGAACCGGGGGTCCATGATTTTGAACAAAAGCTTGAATCTCGCTTTTAATCAAGGAAGCTTCCATATAATCTTTAAGCTTTCCTGGCCTAGTGGTTCTTGAGAAGAAGATTTAAAGATTATTTCCTCTATTACAGTACATAATTGTAATATATTTGTCTCCCTTGTGTGGCCCCATCCGTACCCCCGGGGGTCATTGATTTGTGATACAAACTTGAATCTCTCTATATCAAGAAAGCTTCCATTAAATTTCAGCTGTTTCCTGGCTTAAGTGGTTCTTGAGAAGAAGACCTTCTCTGAACCAGATTGTTCCTATATGTATCATTATATTAGGAAATCTTTGATCCCCTATTGTGGCCCATCGTAACCCCCGGGGTCATGAGTGAACAAACTTGAATCTCCTCTAATAAGTCAGGAATCTTGCCATATATAATCTTCAGCTTTCTCTGGCCCAGTGGTGTCATTGAGAAAAGATTTTTATAATTAACAATATCCACCACTATATTTGTTTTTCCATCTTTCTGATATCTCGACTCCTTTGATGAGGTGTCTCTGTGGTCTTCATTTGAACAAAATTGAAAGCACCTTCACCAAGGATGACAGTGTACCAAGGTTTGGTTGATTTGGCCCAGACGGTTCTTAAAGAAGAAGTTTGAAAATTGTGAGAAGTTTATCGGAGACTGCAACCGACGACAGATCAAACGGACAAAATATTGATCAGCAAAAGCTCACTTTGAGCTGTTCGGCTCAGGTGAGTTAAAAATATCAGTCTAAGAAGATTGGCTTTGGGAACAAAGACCGCGTCTTGACTAAGCAAGTCAAGGATAATGAAGTACATTAACCAAAAGCGTTCTCACCCAAGCCATAATATCTGTTACGAATTATAACAGCCAGTCAATTGTTTAAGTCATAAACACGAATGCAAATAAGAAATAGAACATAAATTTTACGGGAAACAAAATATGGGTGCATAAAAAAGGCCGGAATTTAGGGTATAGAAAATATTACGAATGTGGAGTACGGGAGTGGAGGGTGGCGGTTTGTAATAATCTTTTGTGAATTCTTTGTGCCGTGCAACTTCCAAACGTAAAAGCAATAGGATATGGACGCTTCGCGCTTTGGTCTGAATTGGCTGAAGGCCTTACAGCAAAAATGTTACGTTAATAAACAAAAAACTAGGTAAGAACGGCTTGTGAATTGGAACGGGTCCAATTATGAGGCTGGATTACCATCAGCATGCCGAAATAATGAAAATTGGTTTGAACATGTCTCTAAAAGGGGTTGGGAACGTAGAGTAAACAAACCTTATATGAGAAAATGAACATAAATATATTAAACATATTAAATTACATAGTTTAACATAAAATTGCTTTATTGAAAATAAACCCTTATCAAGTTGCAGTTTTCTTCTTTCTTTTTTTTTTTTTTATCGTCTTTTCAAATGGAATTCCGTTGTTGCGTTTCATTTGCATTTTGACAAGTTGGTATGGTTGTTTTTGCCCTCGCAGGCTAGGTCCTGCCATATTTTTCTTTGTTTGGGGGGCTTTCAACTCGTGGGAACAGGGAAGTAATTCTATATTTTCATGTAATGCTATTTTAATGCTTATTGTCGTTTAATTGCATCCTTCGCTTGCACAATAGTACCCTTGCATTCATGTTTCTTGGCACAGGGTAGGGGAAAACACAGAAGTTAGCGGGGCTGTGCATAATCAAGGGATGTTCGGCATATAGAATAGCGTTTTCACGTCCAAGACATTTGTAAACTTCAACAAAAATGAAAGCAATTGTCTACTTCTTTGTTGCATCATGATATACAGCGTTGTTAAAACCTGATACGGGAAATTTGACACTTCTTATAAGCGAAGCGACAGTTAGACTATTCTACGGCGTTCGATAGCATCTCATCTCGGCCTAGTATATTTTTCGCCATAATTGGAGTACTCTTTCAATCCGTCATCTCTGACGTATTTTATTTACGTCTTGTTAGGCCAACACGACCGGAAAGCATGGGTAACATCTGAAAAAACAACACTTTTTCCATAGCCAGTTGGCAAGCCAGATATCTACTGTACTTGTGATTATTTCTTCGTATAAAGCTTTTTTAAATGTTATCTTTCAAACTTCAGATTATTCATGAATATAAAAAAATATTATTTAAACAAGATGTGTTTGTGAACACGAATCCCCCGAATTTCCACATGCCAATTGAAAGGGGTTATGCAGTGAAATATGAAAGGTTTATCCCTTACCATTCAAATTTATGGCAATGTTAATTTTTTGAAAATGTAGGTCAAAATTCAAGGCAAGGTCAAAGACTTTGGTACCAGTAAAAGGCTTGTCATAAGGATACCATGTGAAATATGAAAGCCCTATCTCTTGCTTTCAAAAGTTATGGACAATGTTAAAGTTTTTGAAAAGTAGGTTACAGTTCAAGATCAAAAGTCAGTAGGTCAAAATTTTGTACCCACGGAAAGGTCTTTGTCATAAGGAATATACATGTGAAATATCAAGCCCTAGTACTTACCATTCAATAGGTTATAGCTAAGGTTAAAGTTTTTGAAAAGTAGGTCAAACTCAAGGTCAACGGTCAGGGGTAAAAATGTTGTGTACCCTCGGAAAGGTCTTGTCATAAGAAACATACATGTGAAATATCAAAACCTAGTACTTACCATTTCAAAAGTTATAGCCGAGGTTAAAGTTTCAGACAGAATGACAGACAGGACAAAACAACAACCCCCCCCCCCCCGATCCTCATGCCATGGGGGCATAGAAATTTATTTTTAAAGAATTTTTAAAAACGTTTCTTTTAATTGTGACGTCATTTTGTTTGGTAATCGTCAACGTTCGTCACAATAAATCAATCTATTAGCAAAAGGGTAGGAAAACTTTCTGTCGGCCAATATTTGAAATTTAATGACCGTCAATATTAAAGATTGTTTCATCGGAGCAAGTAGCAATTATGTTGAGTGTTTTCTATATATAGGGAACATAGAGACTATTGTTTAGTGATTATAACAAACACTCGTCAAAGGACGCCAATATGCAATTAAAACAAAGTTTGGGAACATATTGTTTTTATTCTGTTTCTTATATAATCTTCCGTTCACAACGGAAGCCTTATGTTTCTTTTCCTCTTTTGTCAAGGTCTTCCGTTTCCAACACCTATGTTTCTTTTCCTCTTTTATTGGGGTCTTCCGTTGGAAAAGGTTGTTAAGGTCTTCCGTCTTCTGAGGACGACCTTACTGTTATTCTACTGTGTGCTTTTCTTCTATATTATCAAGGTCTTCGGTCTTCTGCGGAAAACCTTTCTGTTATTCTACTGTTTCTTTTTCTTCTATATTAATTAAGGTTTATGTGTCTATCAATAAATTGGAAATTCGAATGTGTGAATTTTTGATAGCGTGCATTTGGCCAGGTTTTGTGAGTAGATGGCGAAATAAACGCCGAACCGAGCACAGGTTTTCGTGCGCAATAGATACACAGTTTTTGCTATAGGTGGAATTGTAGCTCTTCGGTCTGTCAACATAATTTTTTCCGGAGAGCTACAAATTTGCAGCTATTCTTAAGTTGTTGTGGGTTTTTTTTATCTATTATTCTTATTATTTCTTTTTCTTACAAATTTTGTGTAGGCGATTTCTCGAATATGCGTTGCCCGATTTTCGTCAAATTTTCAGGGATGATAGATATTCACTTGAATTTTATACGGATTTTTTGTTTTTGGAAACATCAAATATTACTTCATATATTGACGTTTTTGTGAACTTTCGGGGTCAGTTTGTCCAGAAGTGTTCTCAGAAACTATTAAAGATATTCAGGGATTGTATAAGAAACTTGCCTAGGTGCAATTAAATTTCGTTAACGTGAAAAACGTCGAAGCTCGCCATGACCCGAAAGAAGTCAACATTTCTTACTGCATTTTTGGTGACATTTTCGTCAACATCTTTTAAGACAGAAATAATTTTAAAAAAAGTTGTACATAATGACGGGGCGTTTTCGATGATATAAAGTTTTTGGGGCCAGCCCTTCAAATAAAGGACTGAGAGGGGTCCAAAGTATATTTATGAATATCTAAAAAACTAAAAGGAATTTGTTATGCATTATTGAAGCAAAGTTGCTTGTATTAACGTTTTAAAACTGCTGATGCCATCAAAATAAAAATTTATTACGTTTAAGGGATTTCAAACTTTAATGCTTTGTATCTCTTAAACGAAAAATATTTTGTGATACGTTATATAAAATTAATTGCTTCGAATATGATTCTGAACAATTTGCCATCTTCAAATTTTGTCTTACATTGCCCTTTAAGAAATTCAGGGGATGAGCCCTAAAATTCAACATCGCACATATTTTGAAAACTAAAAATATTTTGTTATATATACATTGTAGAACAAAATTGGAAATAATGACAAGGCGTATTCGACCATATCAAGTTTTAGGGGCCAGCCCTTCAAATAAAGGACCGAGTGGGCTCCAATGTATCTTCTGAATATCTCAAAAACTAAAACGAATTAAAGCATTATTGAAGCAAAGATGCTTGTCTCAAAGTTTTGTAACAGCTGATATCAATGAAATAAAAATTGATTACGTAATAAGGGATTTCAAGGGGCCAAAGTATGGAACTTTGATGCTTTTTTATCTCTTAAACGAAAAACATTTTGTAAAACATTATATATCATGAATTGCTTAGAATGCGACTCTAAAGAACATGTCATTTTCAAATTCTGTCTCTTGTCCTCTTTTAAGGTAGTATGAAACGTTCGTCCATATTATAACTAAATGACGCGTTTCCGCTTGAAACACGGTCTACTTTCGCTTTAACGTTTTAGTCGAGGAAGAAAAAGTATTGGAACCGCACAAACTTAGATTTATCGCTTATATTCGCCTCCAACATTGAACCCGTCTATATACCTTTTAATGATATGTGATATACGGTCGGGTTCAATGTTGGAGGCGATGGAGGGCGATATAAGCGAAAAATCTATACGGACGTAGTTTTAACTTGGATTAATTAGTCAGTAGGGCTAATCTTAGGGGTATCCCAAGCTTTATTCAAAATAAACAATGAAAGTATTTTTAGTAATAAAATGCCAAACTCCTCTGTATGTCCAGATAATGCCATAAACTAGATTTTCGAAATTTATTGAATTGTGATCAAAATGTTGCCTTGCTTTTTATTCCTATACATTCAAGAAGGGTAACTCTTGTTAAAGGATATTTTTTACAAGGTTTTTGGAAAAAAATTATCATGTGTTCCTTTTTAAACTTTTATTCAATATTTGGTTTGATTATTTGTTAACATACAAATAGGTGAAGGTAACATCGTGTTAAACGTAATCATAATCCAAAAAACATATACAAAATCGAGTGTTGGGCAACACGGACCTCCGACAAAGCGAAGGTAGGATCAGGTGCCATGGAGGAGTAAGCATCCTCTGCTGACCGGTCACACCCGCCGTGAGCCCGTAGTCGAAATAAAGTAAACGGGATTACCCGTAGTCAAATCTAGTAAGAAAATGACAGTCTAACAATGATATGAAACAAATCAGTCAACATATGACTTTGTGATACTTTGTAATCGCAAACAAGGTCATTATAGCGACCGTAGAATTTGCGAAATGATGACTTTAAACGAGATTCGTTATAACCCTGCAACTTCAACTTTTTTGTTAGTAGTTGGCTCGCTTTAAAAAATCCGCATACGCATAGCATGCTCTTGCGTATCGAATCAACTGCGAGAATACACACCATAAGCAGGTGATAGTGGTATATTACTACATAGAAAGGGAAAGTTGACGATTGCAAAGTTAAAGTCATCACGCTTATCATATTAGTGTATTGTCAGTCTGCCTTTAGAGTCAATATTAAGTAAAATATCCAAATATGAAGCAGATCTGTCAGATTCTTGGTGTCCTTTATATCGAGTTCTTCGGGATATATCAAATGGACATAATTGTGAAAATTATGATTGTTAATTGATAACACATCATCTAATATACTATATGAGGGGGTGAAAGGGGGGTCCCTTTCTCCCTTCTCCCGCCCCTCTCTCCTTTCTCCCGCCCGCCTCTCCTTTCTCCCGCCCCCTCTTCCTTTCTCCCGCCCCCTCTTCTTTCTTCCGCCCCTTGTCTTCTATTCCCACCTTAACAATCTTCTGTTATTAGATTACTCACTTTTTAAACCATATCCGAATGTGTAATTTGATTATATGACCATATATAGTTAGATGTAATTAGAATTATTTAAACAAAACAGCATGATAGTTCGCTTCAGTGAGCATGCAATGTTTCATAACATTACTCACGACTGGCATTTGGTCTCAATAGAATGAATACTGTTTTGCATAACACAACCGCACTATCCGACAATACCGCCGGTAGCACTGACCAATCGGATTGAGTTTGTTTATGCAAAACAGTATTTCGTTCTATTGAGACCAAATGGCCAGTCGGTGAGTAATGTTATGAAAACATTGCACGCTCGCTGAAGCGAAACTATCATGCTGTTTGTTTAATATTTCTATTCCATTTTTGTGCAACTGATACAAGTGTAGTTGTTTTTGACAATTAAGGCTATACAAACGAACTGCTTTGCCAGATTCACTAAGACAAATAAATCAGCCTCCATACCTTCTGATATTGCAAAATAAACTCGAATAAAGAAACTATGTAAGCCATCCGTTGAATAACACATAAATAATTTGGAAAATATCCTTCTTATAGGACCAAAGCAGAGGCGTAGGATTGTCCTCTGAAGAGGGGGGGGGGGGGGGTAGGTAGCACAATTAGTGCCCATAGGAATACCAACGGACTGTTTGGAAAGACCTGGTCTCCAAAGACTACATAAATATTATCTATAAGAAACCCAAGCAGCTCTTAATATCTACCAAGTATTGTGTGGGCAATCAGAAGTGTTTTTTAACAAATATGTGTCTTGTTTCCCAACGACTAGAAATTCGTATTTTCGGGTGCCATTTTTGTTTAAAAAAGCAATTATCTATAATCTGAAAGAGCCTAGATTTTAATTTATCGTGAGGAATCGTGGTATAAAGTGTGGAGAAATCGTACGTTTTGATGCAGTCAATTTTAGAAAATTCTTCGTGATTTTAGTTATCCAAAACTCTTTAGAATTTTTAAGAATCCACATCTGATTGACACCACTTCGGAATAAGTAGTGGAACAGTATCTCTGAAGAGACTCTTTAATAGCTGTTAGTAGTTTTTGTTAAGAATGCTTCTCCATTACATATATTCCAGTGGGTTTCCTGTCTCATACAAAAAAAGACGATTTTAGGATATTTTTTTTCATGTTTTTCCTCAAAATAAAATAATAGTACACTGAATAGAGATTTTTGTTTCATTGTCTTCATCTACTATACCATTTGCCTCAACTTTTCAAATACAAATAGTTTGTATGTAATGGAAGGGTTAGACAAAAATGTATTTTTTCCGTTTTTCAAAAAGAAATCTTTAAAAAATCCTAAAAATAAACAGTTAAGATATTGTGTTTGGGCTGTTGCCATCTTTCATCATAATTATGACTGAATCATAGGCAAAAAATTGTCAAACGTTTCATTCCACCTTAAGGAAATTTGGGGGATGGCCCTTGCGATAAATACTGGATTACTAAAACATTTCATTAAATGTGGTAGTAACGAAGATATTCTTTCTATCGTAAATATTGTGATTCTTAGTACCCAATACATGTCGTAAGAGGCGACTAAACGACCCTTTGTATGAGACAGCAAAAAACAGAGACCACGTGTTATAGCAAATGTGACTTGATAAAGATCCCCTCCATGCTCAAAGGCCATGAGCATAGACCTAAATTTCCCTTCATCACAAGATTATGGTGACTTCACCATGTGAGCAAAAAATTCTCGAGTGGGACGTTAAGCAATATGTAACCAACCATCAACCGACAGTTGATTTAAACATGTGTAACATTTCTTTCAATTCCAAATTATTGAACTCTATTTTAGCCAATCGCGAAGCACCAACACATTTATACCTCCGCTCAATATTGGGGAAACTACGTCCGGGTCAAGCATCCAAGGCTGTCCAGGTCACGCATCCGAGGCTGACGTATGCTTATTACGTATTGATTCACGTATTCGTAATTTATTTTTTACCACCTTTCTTCGCTACAGAATATTTCTCAATACCATCGGCCGTTGAAAGGATATTGAGCCGCAATATAAATAGGTATAGTGAAAAATAGTTCAATTAAAACAGTTTTAAGCACTTTGTAACTGGGGAAATGTTTGCCGTTCCAGTTACATGTAGCATTGCGGCCCGTAGGTTACGGCCCGAGATAAGTCGGTAGCTTGTAAGCGCATTACGATGAATGATACTCAAAACTTTGTTGTTCTCAGATAGTATTTGAAAAATAGGTTTTTTACCTGCGTCGCCAACGGCGGAGGCAGGTCCAGGAGTCGGGTCACTCCGTCCGTCCCAATTAGCTTGTCATCGCAACTCCTCTGAAACTACCCCAGCCAAATTCAACGAAACTTGGTATACAGTGTCACCGAATGACCTAGCGTTGGGAACAGTCATACAACCTCTCCTTATTAATAACATAAAACGCTGTCTGAATTGATAATTTACATTTTAATTTACAAATTTGAATGATGCAATGATACATAAATGTATGGGTGGCCGTCAGTTTGCTGCGCTGTCCGAGTGTCCGTCCTATTTGCTCCTGATGTGGAGGCATTAATACTCCCTCTCTCTTCAGTCTAAGGTTCACGTCTTGGGTCCAAGACTACGTATACACTTGGGAAATATTGGGAAACCGGTATATGGTGCCCGGAACATCCACACTTGCTATATAGCACTACTACAGGATGAAGAACTGTCAATATAATGACAATGTAGATATACAATTCATAAACATGTACATGTACATTTTAAGTACACACAACATAGAAATGCTTTACTTTACTTTTACACTAACAGATATAGGATATACACAAACGGACTACCATACAATTACTAGAACACTCTAATAACTAAATGCATAAACAGTACAATTACAAATCTCATGCAAACAATAGTTTACAGGTTTACGTTTAAATGTACTCGATGGAAAGAGGCTCACCTTAGGTAAATAAAATCTGCTGACGTATTCAAAAATACAGAATTTTTCTGCGACATACAGTATAAACATCACATTATGTAGTTGTGCATATTAGTAGGAAATATTGATCCTCTAAATTTTATGGAAGTTATGCCTCTTCAAACTTAGAAAATCCTCATAAATGATCTTGTCATCGCAACTCCTCTGAAACTACCCAACCAAATTCAACGAAACGTGGTACACAGTAAGAACATCATATGCAGTTGTGCATATTAGCAGGAAATATTGATCCTCTAAATCTTACGGAAGTTATGTCCCTTCAAACTTAGAAAATTTGTGAAAATCCTCATAAATGATCTTATCATCGCAACTAATCTGAAAATTTGCAAAAATCCTCATAAATGACATGACCCTTTGAACTAACAATGTTTCAAAAATCATCATATATTAGCTTATCATTTCAGCTTATTTCAGAGATTTATATAGTTTTTAGGGGATTTAATACCATGCTGAACTGACAGAACTTTTTTTATTACAAAATTTAATAAATGATATAGCTGCGAGCGACGCAGGTTCAGACATCATTAGGTCTCACTAGTTTTAAATTGTTCAGTATGCCATCCTAGATTATGTGTAAATTTTAGATATACGAGAAGGAATTCTTAAGTGGCGTCGGTGGCCTAATGGTTAGGTCGTCGGACTCTCGACCGAGAGGTTGTGAGTCGAATCCTGGCCGTGGCAGGGCCGACGTTGTGCCCTTGGGAATTTCCTCACTCCACCCAAATGTTAGAGGGGTACCTGGCTATAGACAGTGAAAGATCTTGTCAGAATGTTAGGGTTCTAGCGCTGCAATGGCAGCTTGCACTGAGAAAGGTTCTGGATTGTTAAGGTCTGCCGGGGTAATAATGCATTGTAAAGCGCTTTGAGTACTTGGGTAGATTAGGTAGATAAGGCGCTATATAAATCCAATCATTATTATTATTACCTTGAAGTTTGTTTTAAAAGGAATGTTACGAATATGTGGCACAATAAAGTTAATTTTAAATGTAAAATGGGTAGTAATTGGTCCTATTTAAGCTGAAGACACCGTTTTTAAGTGCCGGCTTAGCAAGGGCTCTTCATATGGAAGTGATTACGGTCTTTCGAATATATGACCTTGAGGTACAGTTGACACGTTAAAAAAATCACTCATTCATATGACCATGAGCGTTAAAGATAGGTCTAAAAGCGCATTACCTACAACTGGAAATACGCTTTTTAAAAATTATGAATGTCAATCATTGGTTGATTGATTGTACATATATAGTTTAACTTCCCTCTTGCAGGGCTAGAATACATCCTCAGCGGCGACTGAATGGGGCGGTCATTCGGATAAGACCGGGAAAACCGAGGCCCCGTGTCACAGCAGGTGTGGCACGATAAAGATCCCTTCCTGCTCAAAGGCCCTGAGTGCCGAGCACAGACCTAAATTTTGCTGCCCTTCACAGGCAATGGTGGCGTCTCCATGTGACTAATTATTATTATTTTGGACGTGCATGCAAGTGTGCTTGATTTTGATTGGATAATGCTAAAACGTAGGTATCTTTCTTATGAATGAAGATAATGTATTCAAATTTACCACATTTGTCTATATGGTATAATAAAATATGCAAGCAAGCATGCGTATTATAGAAAGCTAGAATATAAGATGATTGGTTGTGCAGAAGCGCATTGACACCGTTTTAAATGATGAGATTTGGGGAACACCTCTAACAGTCCCCGTTACAATAAGTACTAGTTACTATTGTTTCATTCTGTAGCACCGAATTCAATCATTATTGGAATCTGATATGTGAACCCACCCATATTTAGGTCCCACGTGGTACCTTACGGCCCAAAATGAGAGTAGGAAATGATGGTCCTGAGAGTCCCTTATCTTGCCTCCATACTCACTTCGTGGACTCTTCAAATATTGTTGTTATTAACCATCGTTATGATCTTTATGTTTAGAAATTAAAAACTTTCAGGTGAGCTTCATTGCTTTTATAGTTCTATGCAACCCTTAGATAGAATGTTCTATCGTTAAAATGATAGTTGTCCTCCGGACACGGTTTAACGATAGAATTCCACCCCTATACCCGCTTCGTAGCAAAATGATTTTTTTATAAACTGCTTCAAAGACTGAATAAATGAAGAAAAGTTATAGTAAATACCTGTCATCTTTAATTTATATCACGCCGTGGCTCTATATTTGCCTTCATCTGGAGTTTTAAAGAAAAGAGTCTATCGTGCCTATTTGAAAACGATGATTGTAAGCCGCCATTTTGGAAAGAGGATTGATTGATTATTTACTGTTTTACGTCCCACTCGAGAATTTTCACTCATATGGAGACGTCACCATTGCCGGTGAAGGGCTGCAAAATTTAGGCCTATGCTCGGCACTCAGGGCCTTTGAGCAGGGAGGGATCTTTTTCGTGCCACACCTGCTGTGACACGGGACCTCGGTTTTTACAGTCTCGTCCGAATGACCGCCCCATTCAGTCGCCTTTTACGACACGCAAGGGGATGCTGAGGACCTATTCTAACCCGATAGTGCACTTCATAATTAGATTGTCTTACTGCATATTATTTAATGGATATTACGTAGATTAAACAGCATGTGCATATTCAGAAAGGTATGTACAGTCATTTAGGGTATTCCGAGTCACTTTTTACATTTCAACTGCATTTAAAAACTATACAAGGTTTATTAGATTTGGTTGCTGTGAGTGTTTTTTGGAAGTACATTAATGTGAGTTAATAGATGCATGGATCGCAATGGGGTACCATTCGAAAACGATTCGTAATGCGAGTTTTATTTAGTGACCTCCGATTTTGGGGTATGCGGGTCCACATCCGGTATTTCGAGGTCACTTCGTGAAATAATAAAAACCTAAATAAAGGCATCCAATAATTTTGTTTGGTGACACAGAATTAATAATACATTGCGTAATTTATTTTGAATTCTGTCAGAAAAGCATTTTTATTGGACAAATAGCTTATTGAATTGAATAATCTAAAACGCGGTACAAATAGTTAATCTGTGCACTTTCGGATACTGGATCGACCAGGGAGAATATCGGCTCCAATAATTAACATTCTCGTAATTTCACCTATAATATTGAGTGCAAAGTCGATTATATAAACTTATTTCAAACCAAGGTATTGTTCAAATAGTTAACAATAAAATAAAATACAATTTCTGCTATGAGAACTTGAGAAAAATGTAAAGGCCTAACTATTTCATAATAAAGGTCGAAAAAAACAATGGAACCTTGTCATATCTAGACTTCATAGTAAAATAGTAAGCATCGATACTTATATCTGAACCTAAAAACCTCATCTTAGACATCGACCTGAATCTGTCCCAATTTCTTGTACGAAGAGATACTACGGTACGTAGTTCTTCAGCTAATAATCATCATTCCTCATCGAGTTGTGATACCAGGTACCAAATAACTAATATAAAGCAGAGACATCAACTCTATTTAATCTTCCACGATAGTTTTATTTTAAAAGGTCAACACAGCAGTGTCAGTTTTTGTAACATCGTTCAGGGCGGATCCAGGTAATATCTGGTTGGGGGGGACGTGAGATTTTTTTTTACAAGGCAGGGGTCTGGGGCCCGCCTTAAGACCCCTGTGGTCCAGGGCCAAGGCCTCGTTGGTGGGTCAGGGGCGAAGCCCCGGAAGCTCCGATTTAGGATTTAGAAGCTAAAAATTTAACCATATAAATTAGGCCCTCATAGGTTGAAGTAGCAACCTCTCCAGGGCCGATACCCAGGAATTTCCATTTTGGGGAGTGGGTGGGGAGTGAGGTTAGTAGCTTACTAATTTATTATCTTGTACGTGCACAAGACTGAGGTAGTAGGATTCAAAGGATTGCTAGCAGTCCACAGCGGTCCACGGAATACCCATGGTAGGTGGGATCCAAGGGGCGAAGCCCCCGGAAGTAAGCTACAAAATTTAGCATCTTTCAGTTTGCGTCTGGGGGGTGTTTTAGGCCCTACGAGTATCCAGGATGGGGCCCTGGTCAAGAGCCGGTCAACGGGGGCGAAGCCCCCGGAATGCTGAGATTTTAGCCGACTTTATCATTGCGGTCCTGGGGGGTAGTTTTAGGCCCCTAGACCGGATTCAGACGATGGCTACTGTTAGGGGGTACCAGGGGCGAAACCCCAGAAGCGAGAGGTTTTGAATCTTCAGTTTTTACAAAATCGGGGTGCGACGGGCAACCCAGTGCACAGGTGTAACAGCTCGGCTTCCTTACAAGCTAATGAAGGCGGGTAAATATTTGCACATCTTAAATGTGTATAATATATCCAACGAGACCCTATCTTTGAAATTTTATGGGCGTGTGCTTTTCCCCGCCCCTTAAATCCGCCAGTGTATCGTGCTCGACTGCCCGTCTCTTCCTCTCTTTATCCTCCTTCCACTGCGATCCTCTCTCTCTATCCTCTCTCCCTCTTCTCTCCTCCTCTCTCTCCTCTCTCCTCTCTCTTCTCTCTTTTTTTTTTTTTAGGGGTGGCTTTACGCCCGCGTCGACGCCTTGTCCTTGAATCGCGCCTGAGTATTTTATTCCACAAGAAATAACTACCACTCCCCCCCCCTTTACCACCAAAGGAGTCCTGTTGTATGGAATTCCAGTAACAACTTGCAGCTCTAAATATCGTCTCTCAGCATCCATCACGTAATATCTACACTATAAGGACCTCTTGGAAGACGTCCACAAGGACGAACTTTCTATAGATACGGCGTGATTTGAGACCTCCTCGTTTCACTTTAAAAGTTATTCTGCAATGGCATACTTTTCTAGATCTAAACATACAACGCGAAATGTATCATAAGACATTTTGAATACTAATTCTCTGTCGACTCAAAGCTCTACATAATTGACACCCAGCCAAGTGGCTTTACTTTACATGTTTCTATAAAAGCTTAGTTTTGAGTATGTCTCTCTCCTTGCTGGAGTCCCTGTTAGAAAAAGTCCAAACATAGAATATACACAATAAATAATTGAAAAAAATATACAGTATTCGCATACAGTAATCACCCCCCCCCCCCCCCCCCCGCCACCATCTTCTCATTCACTTGATTTTTCCTTTTCAAAAATAATCTGACTTTGCAAATATTACTGCTATTTCAAGTAGTCTGCACTTTTAGAAATTCAACCAAGGGTATCGGAAGGGCTTGAAGAATATCGCTATTTTCAACAAACACAGAGCTTGAAAGGGCACAGGGTCTGATACGTGGAATCAGATAAGATTTTTAAATCAATAAAATCAGCATAGCAAACATCAATGAAAAACACATTTCAACAAATACGGATTGAAAAGTAAATTTCAGTAACACTAACAATCGCGCGGACATCACAGAGGGCGGACCAGAATTCTGGCAGGGGGGGGAGGGGCGTGCAGCATTTTTTTTTTAGATGGGAATTGGTCTGAGGCGCTTAAGCCCCCAGCTGGGCCAGGGCAATGCCCTGTGGGGTCCAGGGGGCGAAGCCCCGAAGCTCACTGAATTTTAGTGATTTCAGGAGTAACAATTTAACCATATAATTCGCCCTCATAGGTGAAGTGTACACCCTCTCCAGGGCGTGACCAGGTATTTTCATTTGGGAGGGTCGGTAGGGGGAAATGCACGAAGAGCTAGCGTACTAAGGATTAAAAGGTTGCTAGTCAGGTCCAGCTGCGTAGGAATAACCCCTGGTAGGGGGTCCAGGCGAAGCCCCCGACGCTAAGAAAAATTATAAGCATTATTCATTGCGTAGGGGGTGTTTTAAGCCCCCTAGCAGGATCCAGAATGGCCCGGTAGGGGGTCCAGAGGGGCGAAGCCCCGGGAGCTGAGAACATTTTAGCATTTTCATTGCGTACGGGGGAGGGGGGAGGGATTTTTTTAGGCCCCTAGAGGATTCCAGAGTGGGCATCTAGGTACGGGTGTACAGGGCAAGCCCCCAGAAGCCGGGAGGTTACGCATCTTCAGTTAAACATGGGGGTGCAACAGGCACCCAGTGCACCCACTTTACAGCCTTGGCTTCTTACAAAAGCTAAGACCAGCAGGTAATATTGACCGACGAATATTTGCACATTAAATGTGTATCACTATATATCCCGAGTAACTAGATCTTATGAAAATTTTTAGGTGGCGTGGCAGCCCACGCCCTCTAAATTCGCCAGTGTATCGTGTTGCACTGCAGCTGCGCTGTACTACTCTCTCTCATCTATTTTAATTCTCCATTCACTAATCTGTCCCCCTTTTTAGAGGGGGTGGGGGGTGCGTACGCGGTAGGCCTTTACTTGATCCGCCGCCATGCAGTCAAAGACAAAGGGAATACGGCATCACTTTTTCAAACGCAGTGATCCCCGAAATACACTAAATCGAAGGGTATGGAAAAGATCACCGTGACTCCAGAAGATCATTATCAGAATTCAGAAATAATAGTGTTGCGTATTGAAAGTGTATAAAATTACCTATATCCAGCAGTATATAAAGGTATCGTTGTAGTTGAAGACGGAATAATTCACAACATCGATATCATAACAATGACTCCGTTTTTTAACGCTACAATTCTCCGTAGGGAATAGCATGCCACAATTATCGAACGTGTTAATTATGAGATTTATTTGGGTATTTCCTTGTTAACGTAAGGATATATAGAAATGCTTCGTTGTACGTCGAGACTGCAACAACCTGTTTTTTCTTGTCTTACGTTTAACACAAAGTCGTGAATAACACCAACGACTCCGAAGAATCGGGTGACCCGAAGATACCTAATGACTGTAGTGCAAAAGTTAGCAGTTTTCGGCAGAAGTTTTCAAATAAAGGCAAAATCGACGAGAGCAGATCCGCTTCGCGCTGCTTACATTACAAGTCAAGTGTGAACTTCTTACTAGTGAACCGAGCTTGAGCGAGCCTGGTCACAGTAAGATTATTCTTTCAATGCAACCCTATTTAAACTGTTTGACTTTCTTGTCTTCTTGCCTTTTATCACTATTGTTTCATTCCATCACCCCGAATTCTGTGAAATTTGTCCCCCACCTCTTGAGGCCCTACATGTAATACCTTTACATCCTGGGAACATAAAATATACAATTATTGTAAAGGTTATCCTGCTCTACATGACTATAGATTTTAGTTTTTCGTATAGATTACAGAAAAAATCGATTCTAACAAAGTCTGTCTCAGGATAGAAAGAGTAGTTACTAGTATACAGCAGCGGTTAAAAAACTCAATTGTCACACATTTTATAAATACGAATATTTTGGCGCCACATTAGAGAAGATTGATTGATTGATTATTTACTGTTTTACGTCCCACTCGAGAATAGTTTATTCATATGGAGACGTGCATTAGAGAAGATAAGATGTTAGTTCATATTTTACAAATAAACACTATATGCCAAGTTCTGCTCCGCCAAGAATCCCAGGGATCATGAAATTTACAGTTACAATCGCAATTCTGTTGTACAGGAATATGCAATTTAGTCTTTCTTACAGATGTGCGGTTGTAGAAAAGAAGATATTTCAAGATTATTCAATTTTTATCATGTTTTTTGCCCCCACAATTTATGTCCCGTTGTTCCAAAGACATTCATACCAAATTTGAAATCAACTGGAAATTATCGAGAAGAATTATAAAATGTTCAATTATTAATACAAGACGACCGACGATGGACGCAGATTAATAGCGATGCATGGAAGTAACTAAGGAGACCAAAAATGATCAGCAGCCTGCAACAAATATTTTCACAATGGTTTTCAACAAAATCTCTGTACAATTAAGGTAGTTTAATAGTTCATGAAAATACCGAATTGGTATTTGATAGCATGTGATTATGATCCTCTCAAATGTGCAATTAACCTTAGAGAGAGCCATAACGAAGGATGCTGATTTTTTTTTGCACTCAACATTGTAAACTTTAGAAACACTTTAGTAAAGAAAACCTACTCCACGAAACCTCCTTAGATTAGTCGAAGACACTTGCGATCTGTGAAAGCAGTCCTGCATATTCAGAAAATTTTACACTGAGTGTAGTAAGGGCCCATTACATTGTCAACAACAAATATTATATTACCATTGCTTTATCATGCCGACTCCCATTTATGAACATCGACCCGATGCTTATTAACTTAGCAATGGAGAGTGTTTCAGCTTTCAAGACGACCTTCCCCATCTCCTCTGTAATGTTTTAACGCTAAACGAGTTGCACGATGTGTTCTTTTAGTGTGACATTTTTCCAATTATACAAGAGCCCGCGTTAACATCTGTGAATTTGATGACTAATAAGTCCCAGAGCTGTCAGGGTGGAAAATAATAGAGCTGAGGAGGCTCATTTATCTGATGTATATTGTTCTGACGCTATGATAAGTAGTTGGAAATATCAAAAGCCTGTGGATGGAGATGGTTGATGATGTATATTTGTATATATTCAGGGCTAGAATAGGCCGTGCCTGCTGCCCGATCCCAGTCATATTATTTGAAAATGTTGTTATTTGTGTACTGTCTTTAGTTCACTTGAATCATGCATTGTATGCTTCACAGGAAATATAGTTGCTCTAACAGTATAAGTATATCACTTCTTCGATTTAAAGTACTTGCACACTGATGCACATGGCATTGTCAGGGCGGTAGGAAATGAAGGGGGGGGGGGTGTCAGGGGGTTGCCCCTCCCTCCCACACCACCACTTTTTTAGTCGATAAAAAAGGTCACAATTGGTAGGTACCAAGAGGAAAATCACAATGAAAATTAAATCTAAAATTCATTAGAATTGCACCATGTTCAACTGTTAATTAGAAAAATTTCCGGGGAGAACCCCGGACCCTCTTGCGATTCGAAATACCCTACCCATTTACCTTAACCCGAACTAACCATCCATGATCGGCATTTAAGGGGGCCCCGAGTACAATTATTTCTGCCCCAGCGATTTTGATTATATTCATATCATTAATAGGTTGTACTTTGGACTTTGTATGAAGAAAATAAATTTTGACTTTGACCGTTTAGTGTTGTGTAGGGGTCATCTCAAAAGTACTATACCTTTACTATGGGGCCTTATGGGATTTTCTACAAAAATAGACATTTTCTCAAATTTCTCATTGCCCTAGCGATTTCAGTTTTTTAAATATGTGTGAAAGTCCTGGGAATATATGAAAAAATAATGAAATAGAATCAAGAGTTGACCGTTTAGCTAATCCGAGGGACCACTCAAAGTTTACCTATGGGTCCTTTTTTGCTTTCACAAATCACTTTTATATAGAGATCAAAACCTTACAATTTTGTTTGCAACTTCCTCAATTCACAGGAACTTACCTAATTTTTAAAAAAATAATCCAATAGGCATGTATCAAAATAGAAATTACAATCAAAGAATTGAGTAGGGACCATTTTAAAGGTCTTATTTGGGAATCTATTTATAGAACTTTGTGTAAATACTAAACACGTCAGTAAGAATATATCAATTTGTGATTCAATTATTTTTTCACTAGATAATATCAAATTTATTATGATTGCTGAAATAAGAATATTACAGTGTATAAGGTTTCAAGGGATCATCTCAAAGCTTTTTTTCTGAGACAACCAATACTTCATTGGATATAGTTTTTCTGACGAATCTGTAATCGCCATACGAGTTTATCTGCAACTTTACAATTCATAGGAAATCGCTTATACATGTATTCCGTAACAAATGTTTTAGTGTGTCATCATGAAAATCAATTGGGGAATTACTCACGGGATGTATCAAAATTCTTTTGACATTTTAAAATAATCACCAAATACGGTTCCAAGGGACTATATCTTAACATTTCTTTTTCAGCCAACAGTTTTTAATTACAAGCCAGGTATTTTTCGACGATTTTGTCTGCAATTTACACAGGAACTTGCTTTTGTTCTTAGAATATATACATGTACCATGTATACATTAGGATGAAAAATAAGTTCGGAGAAATATTTCAAAATTTTCTTCTGATATTCTAAGGAAGTTATCAGTCAATACTTATATTCTGATGGAATGAAACAGATGGAGGCAGGAGTGATTCAACAGCTTCTTTGAAGCAACGGATTGAGAGAGGTGAATTACTTCACTCTACTCCATCTACCGAGAGAGAGGATTAGTTAAAATTCATTCATGTAATTAAAAAAAGAAGAATATAAATGGAGTATCAAAAAAAAATATCAGACCTGCTATATATTTTTATCCAAATGTAAACAGGTACTAACGTATAAAAATTTACATAATAGAGAGTTCTATAAGAGAGGGAAATTTGAGATCCTATCTATAATCGAGGTCCCTTTGAAATGGGACATTGCATTTTATCATCCATGAGATCCACGTAATAATGAGGCTCATAACACAGCTGATCCGTTTTGATGTTCCCAGTGGTTGCACCCTTCTGTCGAGGAACACGGCACGATAAGAGACTGTATAACGGGGATTCGAAAAGAGCCAAGGAGAGTATACCTTGTCGCGATCCACTTAAAGGTAACGAAATGATCAACATTAGAATTTAGTGGCTTAAATCTATTGTATATGCTTATTAAAAATCAGGGTAAAAATCAGTAAATACGCAGATCGGACAGACAAGAGGAATCACACATATGTTTCTATGTGGTAGTTTACTCCGGTAATGATGTGTGCAAAGGAACTAAAAATTTATACCCCTAAAAGGTTATGAATTTCTCTTCAATTTAGTTTTCCTTCACACCCAATACAAGACGCTACAAATCAGAAGAACTTGAGAATTCGATGTAGAACAATGACATCACCAGGGAAAAATCATAACGAATTATTTTTTCTTTTAAAATGTAGACACGCAATTATTTCGGCAGCATCATTATGGACTGGTCAGTAGAGGTGGCAACACAATTCGTAGATGCTACACCCTGGCGCCCATGAAAGATAAAATTGCAAGGAGAGAGAGTCGAAAT
Organism: Ostrea lurida; assembly: GCA_903981925.1. Classification (NCBI taxonomy): domain Eukaryota; kingdom Metazoa; phylum Mollusca; class Bivalvia; order Ostreida; family Ostreidae; genus Ostrea; species Ostrea lurida. Next base: position 26,915 of record CAJDSM010001627.1, read on the forward strand.
ATACATCAATACTAACTGCAAACAAATCAAATGCAATACTCAGACATAAATGAGTATAACTGCTACAATGAGGAACCTGGAGGAGCGGAACGGGTTAGACGGCCCGAGGGGCGGTGACAACGAAAGTTAGTATTCCTTGATGAGGTCAGGGAATAGAGTCAGACAGCTAGTGATATTAAAAATCAAGCGTCGAGGACACGGTCGTACACACACAATGGGAGAACTTTATCTATAAGGCAAAAGTACCACGAGCTCTGGGCGTAATTTTAACTATGTTTTGTGATTTTATCTTGCCTCGGGTAATAGCCTCGATAATGAGATAGCCGTGCAGAAGTGGAACCTTGAGGTCTAAAGCCAGACAAGTTAAGAGAGACGGAGTATATCATTGGCCTTCACCAAACGAGTTGCAGTATTAAGAACCCTCGCTGGGTATGTAAGGGGTCTGAGCAAGGCTGGATCGAGGTAATGGAACTGAGTGAAATTTCTTTGAAAATTTTCAATATGTTTAATGATAGGAGAGATGTCACGGTTAATTGTAGCCTAAGACCTCAGTCAACTACTTCGAGTACAAGGGAAAGTAGGAAGGTGTCAGTAATATTAGGCGGAGCTACAGGGCACTATCCACACGTATCTGGCTGATCACAGGAGCCCACTAGAAGAAACAACGATTGATTCGTTTATACGCTACAGTATAGTGGCTCGCGAGGGCGTCATGAGATTCATAAATAGGCGGAAATTAC
>CAJDSM010001629.1:78-11367 GCA_903981925.1 Ostrea lurida
CGCGAAGAATCTCAGTCAAATGAACATACCAAAGTCTGTGACACAACAATCACTTCATACCCTAAGTGCACTGTTCCTCAGACGATTAAGAAGGGAATACATCGTATAGACGTATTCGATATGAAAGTCAAATGTTTAATAAGGCGGAGGTTTAGCCCGCAACATTCTACACCAAAGTATAAGGAGATCGTTACAGTCAGAGCATCAAGCACAACATGCGCCTTACAGATGCACTCCATTGGGGAAAATCCTTCCACAAGTCTTGAACATTGTATTACGCATCATAGGAACATGATAACGAGAACTACATCACCACACTTCTACCTCAAATCACAAAGGAAAACACGAAATGATATCCTGAATGGAAGTGATAGGTTAGAGGACCTTTCTTGACAGATCCTCAAAGCGAGAAATAAACTCCCTAACCATAAAACCAGATGTCTGAAAACATGATTTATGGAAAATGGTTATCTGAAAAAATTGAAGATCATTCAGCCACATCTTTAAGGAATGCAGAGGATTTCAATGAACTCAAGGTCTCAGTAAGCGAAGCCTGGAACAAGACAAAATGAGAAAGAAAAGGATATGTGCAAAGAAAGCAACAATTAACCAGCCAATGCAAAGAGCACACAGATAGATGAGCATGAAAGGCATATACGGTAAGTATGACTAAGAAATGAATCAAATGGAGACAAGAAATTAATAGACGTACAGCACCAGATACAGAAACCAACTGATTCAAATCAAAGGAAATCTCCAGTCGACAAGCAATGATAAAACAACAGAAACGAACATTAAACATGCTTCAAATGTAGGTCAGAAAAGACATGTCGCGATAGCGATGATCGAGATATCGACTTGACCACAACAAAATTATAAAACTCCAAAGGCCTGACATCGAGGACACCGGCAGCTCAGGCATACAAAAGGGAAACGCGTCAACCAAGGAATTATAGGACAGCCCTATGAAGTCAGATGTACATATCAATGGAATTCACAGCCACATTCATATTTTCAGAACACGGGTCAACATGATTCAACCATTTGCCAATCATTTTAACCAGAAACAACGTTTCAGACATATGAATCAGAATTAAGGAGGCTTTATCAAACTATCAATTGTGCCTGATGGTCAAGTACTTACCTTACAACGGAGCAATAGAACTGCGAGAACGTTTATCGATGGTCTCCGGACGTAACCTGAAGCATACATGTTTATTCTTGCTAGTTGAATATAAACAATTATCACCAGCCAAAGGTTCCCATTTACCGATACGAACAAAATGTTCTTGAAACACATGATGGAACACAACCAGAGAACAGCCATGGAGACACACGATTCTACGACTGCGCACCTGCAGACCATGTTTTGGATTTAATGCCTCATCCAACTGCCCGGAAGAGAATTGCAGAAAGAACGACTTACACATTTAAGTGTAGATAAATCAGCAGAAGAGATCGAAACCAGTATCATACCACACTAACAGTAGAGATACAGTATGGTTATGCAGATAAAAATGAATGCCATACGCTCAACGAATAGCGTTATACAGCACTACCCAGGAAATCAAGTGATTCCCAAGGATCTTGGATCAAATACCAACTAGACATCAATAACGGTCCAGGAACCACCTGCAGGCCACTATTCGCAATACAACACGAAACTGGCAAGATTTCACCCAAGGACAGGTTAAGCGGCACTACAGCCCTTACACAATGGAGAACATTCCAGCCATAATGCGCTGAGTCAAAGATAATCGACTCCAACGCGTTTACATACCAGAATGACAGCATTGACCAATGAATGAGTATTGCTTAAGCAAACCAGCATATCTCCAGCAACACATCATATCTTTCACTTGGGAAGAAGCAGCAATAACTTTCATGACACACTGATCACAAACAGGATGAGAGATGACCTACACCTTTTTACAGCAGCGAGGAGACGAATTCCCCTCAATGTCAGAGAATTATCGGAATTCACTCTTCACCAAAAGTAAAAGGCAAGGATATTAGAAATCCAATCACCAATTCTCCAGTTACAAGTACCTCTATACCGGCACAGAAAAATGGAACTTAGAGATGATGTGATGACTACAGGCAGCTCAACAACAAAACGAAGAAACATGCTACGCTTCTCCTCAATTAAAGATAATCTTGAGAAACCTCTCAGGAACGCTATTTCACCGACTCGATGCAAAAATCTGGATACCATCCAAATATTGAGAATAACGCAAGAAACACAAGGAAGAACAAGCTTTACGGTCGGGTTCCTCTAGGATTTTCAGAGTACAACCTGCATTAGCCCATCGGTTACTCCACACAGTCCCGCCCTACATAACCAACAACTAGAATGGAGGATTGGTCTGGCAGAATTGACACATTACAACATCGTTATTATATTTTAGAGCATAGAATAATTAATTTTTCTCCAGAACCTTAACTTGAAGGACGATCATCAATACAACGACCACTGCAGCACAGTTATTATAAGACTGAGCCACTGTATTAAGCTTCTACCAAAAGAAAATGCACATTTTTCAAGAAAACGGTCAAAATAATGTAGGACACACTGTATCGGACCCAGGCAGAGACAATCAAGACAAAGACCTCGCAAATTATTACAATGAGCAACCCTACAACACACTGAGTACAGTCACGCACAATTACTTAGATCGCCGATATGACCAGGAGATTATATTCTGCCAACCTCAGCAAATTGCCCACGACCCCTCATGTCACAGTCTTATAGCCAAACTACCATCTGATAGTAAACATCATCACAGAATGAAAACTTTCTGACATAGGCAATGGCCACAAGAGGAGAGAAATGCAATCTCAATGAGCTGAAAGGAAGCGTTAGCATAACCTCCACCAAGGACATACTTGCGGAAATATGCAACTAAACCTTCACAATATCAAGTTAGCATACAGCATGCCAGCTCTGGATGAGCTTATCGAGGTTATATTACCAAGAGGAAGAATCGGAAAGAAAGAAGCATCAGCTCTATGACCACCAGAGGAATTACAAAAGGCAGAAAGGACACTAATCCAGCACCATACAAATTGCAAATTACCCGCATGAAGTGGCTGCTATGCAATAAGTTTAAGACATACCTTACAGCAGCAAGACCAAAGGTATTAACAGTAACAACCCACACTCACTCATGTCTCACAACAAGCGAAACTGGAATTCAAACGACATACCGTGGTGCTGCACTTCCAGTTACACATTGAGACATCTCCATATCAGTACCAGGAAAGAAACAAACACAAGCGGATGCCGAAGCAGACTTCCAGAATCAAACAGGGCAAACCCACCACAACAGAAATTCCTTGTATTTACATGAATCTATTATGAACTCTCATAATAGTTGGTACCACTATAGAAATCCCTGTATACAAATTTGTGTGATTGATTACCAGACCAATATTAATCAGCTTAACCTGATCCAATGTTCTACAGTTACAAACAGGTCAATATCGGAAAGCAGTCAAAGGAAAAAGGAACTACCAAAACTCTAAACGGAACTGTATACACCCATTTGAAATCTGAAGGAAAACCGAAGTGATTGATCCTAACCCCACCATCCTCCACTTACCTCTCGCACAATCATCAGGAAATTCAAACCTCACAGTTCCATGACGAGATAGACGTTTTACACCGTATCCACCACAATACAAGACACAAGATGAGCACAAACAGGACAGACAAGTGTTCCGGAACATCCAGCTTCCAGACAATCTTGCCGGACTCTGACATAACACCACTATGCGACCATTCCAAGCCCGGAGAATGTACCATAAGATATCCCTAGTGAACACAACTCTACTAGAGCAGGGATATGAATAACGACATCAGACTCCTGGAAAAGAATGTGTTTACATTCAAGAGCGGAATCCACACCAAACCACAGCGAGCACCACTCAACCATAAGGACCAATCTCCATTAAGAAATCAGTCTGTAATGACTCTCCTAACCCTAGACCATCACAAAGGGAGATATCCGCACACACAACATGATTACACAGACACATCTTCAACTAAAGGTTTGCACAGGCATTCTACAGAAACCCAAGACGAGCAAAGAACAACCAGCCGAACACACTAATTTACCAAATAGCTTATGACCAAATAATGAGTTCCAACTAGAACACACAGTGATCAGGGACCAATATACATACGAAATAATCATCAAATGAGCTGTAATCGCAACATCCACTGGATAATGAACGAAAACCCCGAACCTACCCCTTAATCCATCCCATGAGTAAATGGCATCATGACGAAACCTTATAACATGGACCTATAATGGATATGTACGAACCCTGTACACTTGCACAAAGTTCCACATAGAACCCCACGAACCATCCATAAGCCTGCACCCTAACAACCTACCCAAACATGAGATATAGGAACCAGTCTCATAAAATTTCCTCATGTTTTGTAGAAAGCCAGGTGCCTAGGAACTTGGCCTTGGACATTGGAAGAACACAAGAAGAGGACAACTAGACGAAAGTACTGTCGAAGGCAATTAAGGATCTAACCAACCTTCGTAATCGATATATATTTAATACATAACTATCTATAAATAACACAATACATAGTACCCTAGAACTAGCATATTGAGAGAAAAATAGCACTATAATTACACTGTGTTTGAACACACCGATAAAGATTGAATAGAGAAAGAATCGTAATCTGCACATATAATCTCATACAATTAGAACTGAAGTACCCATCTCATTTGCAAAGAATCAGACAAATTTTCAACATGCACTGTACGATAATACTACAAAAAAACACATGCCACTTCATTGCCCCTAATAACATAATTTTCACATCCACAAATAATTCGAAGGAGACTCGAAATGATGTTAACTGTGTATGTCGTAACTCAACACATTAATCAATGCCAAGTCTTCACTTTAGAGATATAAGCAAAAAAAAAATGTAAAAAACTCTACAATTGAGTAGCCACTTACGATTTAAGATCCAAAATGAAGACGGCATATCGCCTTGCCCAGAAGGCAGCCGAGAGGGCAAGAAAGAAACAGAGCAAATCCTACGACCTGAAATGAGGGGAGTAGATTTGCAGGAAGGGGATAGAGTCTTGGTGAAAGTGGTGACATTCGACGGGAAGCACAAGATAGCAGATAAGTGGGAGGAAGACCCCTATCAGATTGTGCGTCAACCTAACCCAGATGTTCCAGTGTTCATCGTTAAGCGAGAAAATGGAACAGGCAGAAGAACCAGAACACTCCATCGGATTTTGCTTCTGCCCATAGGTTGTATAGATCCCGAGATGCATCACACACCCCTGAGACCAACTCCCAAACCCAGGAAGACACAACCACAGGAGAAGAAACAAGCCAGAGACAAGTTAGCAGATCAGGATGAGGAATCAGATTCCAGTGATTCTGAGGAAGAATATCTCTTGGAGAAGGTACCGGTACCTAAACCAGCAGTGACACCCCCTATCGATGATCCATCCATCATCACTGAGGAGGAAGTGCCACTTGACATACCACAGGAACGACCAGAAAGGGAAGCCATGGATACCCTTCCACCCCGAGCTCCAGAGGGTGATGGTCAGATGCCTGTGGTTCAGGAAGTCCAACCTTTACCTCGGCGATCTGCTAGAGTCAAACAGCCGCCAAACAAGGTCGCTGACTACCAAGTGTACCAGGTTACGGGTGACAGGAGAAGTAGAGATCTAGAGACATTTAGGGAAATGTTAGAGGTCACGCATCGACCAGAGGAACGCGCTGAGGGTCTCTGTGCTATTAACCATTAAAGGTCATAATGTCTCCAGATTCTTTCTGATAAACTACAAAATAAGAAAGCAGACATAGCTTAAATGATTCAGAGGAGACTCAGAAAACCTATATTTTCTCTTAACTTATGAATGAAATGTGCAATTTTAGAAATCAGCATATCCAAATTGGATTGTCAGAATATGAGGACAGACTCACAACACCGCATTTTACAACAGGACAAGGAATCGACAAAGATAAATTGAGCAATTGTGGATCAACATATAATTTGAAGATGGGACCGGCCAACGCAGAGTGATAGATCCTTATCTAGCACCCTTGGGCACTACTCTGCGAAACATGAGATGGCAAACTGTAAACAGAATCCAAGTCCCTTATTGAGAATTCAGCTGGTTTACTCTGAAGGACATGGAGTGAACTCCAATGAAGTGTCTGTGACCATGGAATACCGATCCACAAACGATTTAACCAACACAGATTCACAGAAAGTGACTCTAAGTTTCCCCAAAGTCCAATGTCTCCTGCCTACTTACAGTCCAAACCGCTTTAGACAGTGAACCCAGCTCTAACAACGTTCACCTGGCCGATCTGTGGATAGCCTGTTTGTATACAGTTTACGGACCATGCATGGGCCTTACCCCTTGGAGAAGAACTTAGTAAACCTCACCCGATAATGAACCACATGCTGGATGAACCATGACCTTGCTCAACTACGAGTCAGAATATGAGGGTCATTAAATTGGTCGTCTGGCAAGTGTTTCCTCAGATCTGATCTTCATTTCGTTGAAGAGCTTTAAACACAGATGGTCTGGATGCCATGTTGCAAGACTGATAAGTGTCATGAACACTTTGCGCCTCTTCATATTGCATTAACATCGAGTTTACATTCACTCAATTACAATCTCATAGAACACAAAACTCACGGGCAAGGCCACCATCCGATGGCAGTCGTATGGTGAGAGGAGTGACACAGTGCTTTGGCGGACTCACTGGCTGTACTCTTATTGATGAGCGTATCACAACAACAAGCACTGTGAAAGATAAGTGATAGCATGGACAACGAGGTCCGAGGAGGTCGATCGACGTTACAAGGATCTTGACCTCGATACTATACAATTCTGGTGTCTGCCTCTTCGGTATCCTCCGCCTGGGTTCCATGTTCCCGGTGACTTGACTACACAGCCATCCCAAAAGTTGTTCCGGTACCTCGGCGCTCCACAAAGAAAACAATAACTCGACAAATCACAGCGCTTTTCATGTCATTTCTCTAGGTAAGCTTTATTCAGCGATATCTATATATAATCAGTCGAGACGAGAAACCGAATCTGCATGTGTGCTGACGTGGGTAGCTTCTTGCTGTAGCTGGTGGTCAACCAGGCTAGGAAAACGCGTTTCAAATACACTGGTGCATCTCCTCATCACAAATAAAACCAACACCATTCCAAACCCTATGGGATCCAAAGCCAGACGCTTCAGAGTCAAGTGATCGTGACTCCGACCTGGCATAACCCATTGTATCCACGCTCCTGGACCAGAATGGGTTTCCTCGCTACTACTAGATAAACTTGTTGATCTGAAGGTTCCGTGGGGGATTATGTGTTGGACAAAAAGGGCCATAGGTTTCCAGTTCGTTGCATGCATGTACTCATTGGGTAGTTGGAAATGTGCAAGAAACATCACTGTCCGCACCCCATTACCTGCGCAATGGAAATTAGGCTGTTCTTTTGTCTCACTGTAAGGCAAACTTAACCTTTTTCAGTGTCAAGAATCAATACATTACATTGTGTAGTCACAATTCAAATCCATATTTTTTTAAAACTAATTTGGGCACTCAAAAAATAAAATACAATTGATTTATATTGAGATATCTTATATTAATAGAGCTATTTACTCCACTCCAAGTAAATAAAACTTTGAATTCATTTAGAGCTAAAAACGTATCCAGAAAATCGATATTGAATATTCGGGACTATATTCTATAGTTATATTCGAATATTCGTCAATTTATCTATAAAATGTACGAGTAAGTGTACTGTCATTGTATGAATCGATCCAGACTGGTTGATATGTTTCTAAGTACCATAAAATTTATTTCAGATATAGTTTACTGAACATTTAAAATTTGTCATTTTGTCAGCACGCGATAAATATGGAGTTACTTTTTAGCAATTAACAGTTAAACTATTTAAAATGTAAAATTGAGCACTGGGGACGCAGCAAGCAAGCAAGACTTTCCGCTCTCTTCCGTCCGGTTTGGTATATCACGACCTGTTTTTTTAGCTAAGTGATGATAACTTCAGGAATCGGGCACAGTTTCCTGGACGTGTGTTAAAAATCCCAAAAATAATAAATAAATTAAAGAAAAAAACAAAACAAGAACCAGCAAGTTGGCTGTTTAGACGTATGAAGGATTAATCTAATAAATGAACAATTGCAAAGTATTAACGGCACTGGTTAAATAAGAAAACATAATTGTGGCGAGTTACCTTGTTAATAGTTGACTTACGGGAAGATTTATTGTGGTTAAAAAGTGTATTGTAACATGTCTATGCCAGTATGAGTTGTTTACCAGCATTTCATACGGTTTAGAATGTGACGATAATATTCGCAATACTATATCCTTCGAATATTCGCTATTTACCTATTCATTCGCAATCATGTCGAACATTTCGTTTCAGCTCTAGATTTCATACATTTAAAATGTCGTTTGCATTGGGTTGAAATTCAGTGAGAAAAAGATATTATCACTCTTCTATACCAAGAGCATACTAGTAACTGTTTAAAATATCTTATAAGCTTTCTTTCATACTTTTGTTATTTAACACAGCAGAGAGAGATAGAGATGGATGGAGACAGTCGAATGAGAGAGAGAGATGAGGGGATGTGAGTCACCAGAAGCAGAGCAATCTGTTTATTTTTAAGAGTTGATTGAAGATTTCAGAGAGAAGACCGAGAGAGAAGGTACATGCAATCATTTACGGACATATAAGGATCGAATTAAGTTATTCATTAGATGACCTTGCTAACTAAATCTCATATTTTCTATGGCGTCGGTCAGTGGCTCGACGGACATCTATGTTCATACGTGGTATAACAACGCTCAAATATAGAGGTCATAGATAAATAATCCACACAAGGTTGAGGTCGTAGACTTCGATCTTGATATTTCCGAACTATATTTGTATAACTTGGATATACAATAAAACAAATTTTTGCTTTCCAATATATTTGCCCGACCAGCCCGGTGACCGCCGATAAGTTATTAAGACGCGGACTATTCTGAGTTGATAACACCAGTATTTGAAAAGTGAATCCAAAATGATGTCGATTGAACAATATATATCTACAATTTTGTACATTCTGCAAAATTCCCTCACACAATATTTTTAGAACATCAATGTACCTGGTTTGTGAGGGAAAAAACAGAGGTAAAACCCTTTGAGATTTTGGGGACCCAAAGAAAAACTGCTGAATAACTAAGTATGGGCATTGATAATCATACTAGTGCAAAATTTTAAAAATTATGAGATCCTTCAATTACTTTACATCAACAAGAAAAACTTGTGGTATTACTGCTCGAAGGGCGCTATTGAAGGTAATGGACCACCTGGACACACAGAAGAAAAAAACGAACCACCTGTAACCACAACGCAAACTGTGAATTTCTATTTTAGGGTTGATCAATTTATCTGCCCTCATGATTGAACTTACTATCACTATGAACTAACAACTCTACATTTACTACAATATTTTTCCCTTTAATGTCAACTACGAACCGCGAGAAAAAAATTATAATATTTATAATATACAGAGAAAGAACCCCCTTTTAAATAGACTGAATAACAACAACATTTAATTACATGCACAAAAGTACTAAAGGTGACTAATTACAGATGGCTATTTTCAATACAATCGCTCTCACACAATGGGCAATACAATTTTTCATTCTGTTTCAACGAATTCTTCAATACCAGCTGTTAAAATGTGTTTCAAAAGGGACAGAATATACTACTTCGTCTTGAACTTAAGATAATTACACAAGTGTGAATTATATTTACAGGAAATAAAGATAAATATACTGCTAAAATTTACATTTCTATCAAGTACATAGCCAGTTGTTATGGTGAACTGGATGTTACAGCTTTTCCAAACAAATGTGGATGTTACTTCTCTAAATACGTGCATGACCCTAGGTTCGTAAATAAGGTTCTACTAAAAATTTTAATAAGGCGTAAAATATGTACAGCATATTCATTTGCGCATTAATGTAACTTGAAAACTCATTTACTTATAATCATATAAGAGGAATTCATAGGACAATTCTTACTTATTTTTGCTAATAGTAATCTATACTCGTCCATTATATATTGCTACACATAGCTTTTAATCAAGTAAGGAAACATCGTATAAATTATCGTTATATCTAACTTACGATTACTCGTTTTAAGTTTTTCAACTGTAATTTATGAAACTTTGCCAGCATCTAACTAACAGTGCTACCTTTACAGTTATTGTGGTGCTATACGGTTATTTCTCCTATACATGTTCAACGTACATTTTATAACACTGTTCTAAGGCATAACATTATACTGGTGGCAACAGCCTCTGGAACATTTTCCCAAAACTTGTGTTACAAACAGATGACTACTTGCAACAACATACTACAGGAAATTCCCGGCCGCGATTGCCTATTAGTGCCAGAACAAACAAAGTAGAAGAACCACTCAAAAGAGGGCTATAAAAACAGTAGTATCCGACCCCTAGAGTATACATCGACTAATATAACTCCCTATACCCTGGGTGACGGACAATTTTTATGCTACCAGGCTACTTATTCTTAAGTTATGTCTCTACACTCCGAGATCGTTATAATGCTACTTCAGACTAAATGCCCAATATATATTTAAAAGGGGTGTTTTACAGTTTCCTAACACACAATACAAAATTAAAGTTAGTAAGAGCGACAGCCGCATATGTTTTGAAGTGACATGAATGTGACCAATCATTGATAAAAAAAGTATTAAACGGTACACGACTACCTACAACTGCCCCGCCAGTTGGAGAATGAGCGGCCGCTCGTATCTTCAAACAAGTTTCACGCTGGGAAGACAAGAGTAATATGGCTAGAAAAGTAGTTGAGTTGATCTTGATGTATTTAACTGGTTTTACGTCCCACGTCGCGAGAATATGTTCAGCTCATATGGAGACGTCACCATTGCCGGAAGGGCTGCAAGATTTTGGAGCCTTGGTTGCTCGGCCTCCGGGCCTCTTGAGCAGGGGAGGGAATTGTTTTTCGTGCCACGTAGGCCTGCTGTGACACGGACCTTACCAGGTTTTTGCTCGGTCGTCATCCGAATCGCCCGCCCCATTATAGTCCGCCCCTCTTACGGACACGGCCACCGGGCGCATGCGGAGGCCTTATTCTACACCCGGACCCACGGTATAAAAGTAGTTTGACTTCAATCTTAAATTTACATAGTCTGAAAACATTTCATAAAAGAGAACGTTCTT
>CAJDSM010001629.1:12839-25740 GCA_903981925.1 Ostrea lurida
CTGTTAAATTTTACTGGTCAATTGAAAACTGTTCCATCGGACAAGTGTGTATGAAAACCATGGACCAAATTCCATATTTAAGAAATAGATTTCTTCATGATAAATTTAGAGTTTGACTGATGATTATTTGATTGTTTTTCACCCCATGGGGAATATTTCACTCATATTGAGACGTCACAATTACCAGTGAAGGGCTGCTAATTTAGACCTAGATGCTTAGCACTCGTGGCTTTTAACAGTGAGGGTTCTTTTGCATGCCACACCTGATGCGACATGGGACCTCCATTTTTAAGCTAGGTCATATCCGAAAGCCCCATGATTCTCACTTCTAAATGCTGAGTCTTGGCAAAGGAGCAATCAATACTTATTTTAACTCATTTTTAACGGTTTGACGCGGCCGGGTGCCGAGCATGGGTGCCCAGACACATGAACCTCCCGATCATGAGGCGAGAGCATCTACCAACTGAGGCCACTGCGGACCATGATTATTTATTGAGAGGGTATGTTCGATAATTTATGCCCCCAGCGTGAACTGAAATAAAAGACAACCATAAGTCATCCATGTCTGCTCCTATATATTGAACAATTAACGCGTCATGGGTTTGCTGCTATATAATAAGCCTATCACACGAAAAAATAGAATTATATTGATCTAGATTCATTAGGTCAAGACTCCTGTGTTATAGAAATACTTTTGTTTTTGAGAAAATGGCGCGTGGTCTTGAAATATCTAAAATCTGAACTGGGAACCAGCGTAATCCGAGAACTTGTCATAAAATTTACTGTTTTTTTGCTGATTTTTAATAAGTGCTAAAGTTTTTGTCTATGGCCACAAACCACTGTATGTATACCAAACTTTCATGAATATACATGTATCATGTTTTAGTGTAGATTCAAAATAACACAAGTAATACTAAGGTGTGGCCAAGTTCATTTTTAATATCAAACNATCCGGATTATTGCTCCGGTTTCGGGCTCTACATTCAGTCTTCACGTTTAGACTTTTTTACTACAAGCCCAGAGTGCAAGTGAGAGTACAAAAATTGATTGCCCTAGTAAACTTTTTCTGGCCCAGATGCTGTATAAGTTGATTCATTTCAGTTTATTTCACACAAAAAAAAAGTCATACAAGGAATTACATCGTATTTATATTTAGTATCTTGCTGGAAAAAATCTTACTGGCCCATCGGGCATGTGTGTCAATAATTTTTGTTAGCCCGATCCCGATTTTACTAACCACAGTCATTGGGCTACTGCTTAATTTCGAAGACTGTACATTTACAAGACCCCTGTGCATTTTCTGAAACAAAAGTCATTTCTATACAGAGAAGGTCTTCAACAAATTTTTTTGACCAATAAAATATAAGATAACATAACTTGATTTTTGACGTGCAGACAGGGCCGATGTGCTATGCTTACCGTATCCAGCCCTTACAGCAAAGTACCATTAATGAAATAGAATAGATATACCTAGTAAAACTAAAGAACTTTTGTTATGAGACATGAGGCCTTCGGGCCTATATCTTGATACGGTAAGATAGATTTAGTACAGCTATTAAACAACTTATGCAGGGCTCAAACTGGGTTGAAAAAAAGTGTAGCCAGTTTTTGTAGAAATGATGTTTGCGTCCAGCCGAAATATCTTTTCCAACAGAGATTCACTTGAATGATAAGCCCCCTTCCTGATAATTGTATGACCAATAATAGCTGTAACTAATAGCATCTCTTACGTTCAATATATATTAGCGACCTCCGAAATCGCTTAATAAATTAGATTATTAGTCATAAAACAAAAACTGGTCTTTGCTTTAGCTATTATAGATTTATATATCCAAAATATTCAAGGTAATTCAATTTGAATTACTTCAATCCGTTTATTGAGATTCCGCGAAATTGCATAAAACCCTGGACAAACGAATAGATACATCGCTGCGTTCGAGTAAGTGCTTCTAAAGCCCTCTTTCGTTACTCTTAACTATATACATACACTTACCTACAGCTAATATAAGAGTCTCTTCAGAGATACTGTTCCACTACTTTATTCAGAATCAAGGTGTAATAGATGTGGATTCTTAAAACCTAAAGAGCTTAAATTGGAATAACCTCTAAAATCACAGAGAAATTTTCTTAAATTATTAGATATGCTTTTATTCAAAACGTACGATTTCTCCACCTTAATTACCACGATGTCGCTCAACGATAAATTAAAATCATAGGCTCATTATCAGTATTATACATAATTGCTTTTTTAAACAAAAATCGGCCACACGGTCCAGCGAAATACGATGGAATTCGTTGAGTCGTTGGCCGCAAACAAGACCACTATTTTGCCCTTAAAAACACCTCTGAAGTTGCCATACAAGTACTCTGAAGTAGATATGTTAAGGAACAATGCTTGGGTTTCTTTATAGAATTAACTATTTATGCTAGTCTTTGGAGACCAGGTCTTCCAACAATCACGTTGGTGGTATCCTGATGAGGCACTAATTGTGCCCCCAGCAGGCTTATTGGCAGACTTAGCATACTATTACGTTATCATATGACAGACAGACCTTTTGTGCAAATCAAGCGGTGCTTACAGAGCGGATAAAAACAAAAAAACTTGCCAACGATGTCCTTAACTGTCAAGTTTTATTGTTATCTGAATTTACATAGTAAGACGTTATTAGATGGAGGTGTTGGTATCAATTAAACAAATCATAGAATATTTCACATATTACCTCATTTGAATATATCTCCAAAAAGATATTGTCGCATAGTATAAGACACCACAGAAGTCTAGGACAGAATCTGCCACTTCATATTGGATATGTATTACCTCAACATTTACCTAATGGCAGCTCACTAACAACTAACACGCGTTATATATAAGCAATGGTGACCCCTTGGGAACTTTGGCAATCGTCAAAACTTTCCCAGCTTTCAGAAGTATATACTCACTACACCTGCTTAATGATATGGTGGTATATCTCGCATGTTGATTCGCATACGCAAGAGTCCATTGCCTATGCGTATGCGGATTTTTTAAGCGTTTTCAAGGCCAATAACTAACAAAAAAGTTGAAGAGGTCATGCCAGAGGGCGGTGATGAAAGAATCTTCCGTTGTTGAAAGTCAATCAGTTTTGCAATTGTACGACAGTGCGGTGACCAAGATAAGCAGTATTAAATGACCTTGTTTAGCCGATGTTACAAGTATCACTAAGTCACCGTAGGATGGTTGGAACGCTGATTTGTTCATATATTTGTTTAGACTGTCATTTCTTACTAGATTTGCACTACGGGTAATCCCCGTTTTTTACTTTATTTCGACTACGGGGCTTCATGGCGCGTGTGATGAGGTATACAAAGCGTGCCATGAGGTGTGGCTTACTCCTCATGGCAGCGCTGATACCTACCTTCGCTTCTGTCGGGGTCGCGTGCTTAATGCCACACACAACACTTGATAAAATGTAGTATGTCTTATTTGGTAGTTGACACCATGATTACGCTTTAACAACTATGTTACGCTTCCGTCTAGCCTTGTAGTAATTGAGTCGGATTTAAAGAAAGCTTAATTCTTTGAGTGGACCGAGTCAAATTTTATGTTCATTTTTGTTGCTTCCATTAGAATCATTTCAAACAAAAAAAGTACACTACACACCCGAGCAGAAATGGTATGTCTTAATTATCTATTGCAAGACTAAAGGAGAAATTTTTAGTATTTGTACTCTTATCGCTCGAATTAAACCTTCTGTAAATCAAAAGGTGAGTGCTCTTAAGGAATCATCGTCTAAGCTGGTAGTATTTGAAACTAATTTCATCTGCAGTATTACCTGTCAGTTCCAAAACATTATTATAACTAGAGATATTCGACTGGTTTCCTTTATTTTTAAAAAGTGAGAAACAAGTGATCTAGTAATATCATAATAAAATGGGAAAATAAAGTCAAGGAACATTCTTAACTTGATTACGCTCCTAAGGAATTTATTTTGTTGTATCATCAATTCTCGCGATTTTCCTTTATGGCCATGTCAGATTGATCGTTGGGGGCAGAGTTTATCATTTCCACATGAAATAATACATCTTCAAACTCAAATCCGTAGAATTTACTTTCATCATAATCAGAATATTCGATGAAAGTCTTTTCTCTTCGTTATCGAAAACTTCGACAGGCGCCGCCATGTTTGTGTACACATTACATTGCACCAATCAAATTAAAGCTTTTTTAAAACTTGGAAATCCCCAGATACGAAAATAAATTGAAATAACAATTGTTGTAATTAACATTGTTTTTTAAATTCGCGATTAGGCATTTCCTAATTTCAATGTACAGGTACTGAAAAATTGGCTTTCGCCAGTTGTGAATTTTTGTAGCCAATTTTGAGATTCTTTCACCATTGGCGAAAATGGCGAACGGCAGCGTGAGCCCTGCTTATGTTATATATGGCTATTGGTACTTTGCGGAACAAAACAGAACGGAACCAGTTAAGAGGTGCCCCAAGGGGAATTGAAATTAAACAAAAACCTAATGCATTATTTTCTGAGGACATCTTGCGTATGTGATATTGATTTCAATTTTAATATTTTTGCGCTGTGTAATTCAAAAGAACAAATTATAATACAAGTTTTAAGCAATTCAATGATCTTACTGGTTGGTTAAGCTAATATACATCAATAGCTCTAAAACAAATCTGTAACACGCTGAAGAATATTACATCGCTTAAAATATACAATACACATTACTACGGTACCTTTCAACAAAGTTTCCTGGCTCTGTTCCGCAAAATACCAATACCTGTGTGGGTATTAGTATTTAACAGGAAACTCAATGTCAACTTTTATTTAAGAACATTGTAAATTGAACTACTTCTCCATTTCTGAAAGTTTCTCTTTGGGAAGTGAAATGAGAAACAAAATTTTTGTGTTCTTATTCAAGTAAACCGTCGTGTGTGTTTTTGATATGAAATCCAGATCATTTATTCCTAATATATTTATTGTAGTTCTGGGTGAAACATACATATACTATACACTTATAGGATTGCT
Source organism: Ostrea lurida (assembly GCA_903981925.1). Classification (NCBI taxonomy): domain Eukaryota; kingdom Metazoa; phylum Mollusca; class Bivalvia; order Ostreida; family Ostreidae; genus Ostrea; species Ostrea lurida. The sequence goes on from CAJDSM010001629.1 coordinate 17,862, forward strand.
GCTTTACTCTTTACCTGCATTTTTTAATGTGTTTACTAAATAAACGTGTTGCTTTCAAAAGGTAAGTAAGTATAATATGTTTTTCATGATGATTGGCGTAGAGTAATAGTATTACATCCTAGTTTCATCTTTTCAACATTTCTCATAATATATGTTATCGTTCCGTTCTGCAAAGTACCAATACCCGTGTGGGTATTCGTATTTAACAGAACGGAACGAGTCGAACTTTTGATTTAATGTACTATCCATTCCAAAGATTTTTATGCCCCCGTGATCGAAGATCGGGGGGCATATTGTTTTTGTCCTGTCTGTCATTCTGTCCATCTGTCATTCGTCTGAAACTTTAACCTTGGCTATAACTTTTGAATGGTAAGTACTAGGGCTTTGATATTTCACATGTATGTTCCTCATGACAAGACCTCTCCGTGGGTATCAAATTTTTTTACCTCTTGACCTTGAAGTTTATTTGGTGGACCGTGGACCGCACGACCAACCGCGACCGGACCGGCCAAGGTGAACGGTCGAACCGCATGGCTGACGCAATATGAATTAGATCATCGGAACTGCTTTCGGATTGGTTTTTCCACGTGGGTTAAGAATCATTTCTACATTACCTAAATAATATAGATTAAATAAATAATTGTATCAATACATAATGATATAATAGGTAAGAAAAAACACAACATTCAATCAATTGGATATAAAGGATAAAACAAACCACTATGATACTACATTTTGTATTGAAACATATGAAGTCTGATAAGCATACTGTACATGTATTTCTGTTAAAGATGCTAATGTATATACCAAAAACGTACAAGTATTTCTCATGGAGATTATTTTTTTTCTAATGCACATGTATGTGCAAAAAAAGAAAAAAAAACCTATATTATTTTTATTAGCAACTGTTAACGACTCCAGGATACAGGCGTACCATTAGGGCTGTCACGGTCAGACATTTTTCGGTTCGGTTCAGGAAAAAACTAACCTCGGTTTTCGGTTTTTCGTTCCGTTTTATTTTGTGTAAAAATAAAATTAATTATGCATGAATCCAGGTATCTTGAGGACCCTATAAGTAAATGAGTACAAAGGCACACAGTCACCAAGTTTATTAATACATATCTATTCAGCAACCATAACATAGTAATATTCATGCAAGGATGACATTATGTACCAATACAACAATCAAAAAAAGCTTTAAAAAGCAGTCTTAATTTAATAGACTATAGGCTCTGGGTGAGACTGAAATTTTAGACCTATACACAGCGCTTTGCGCCGTAGAGGAAGGTTTCTTAAACTTCCAACGCCTGTCGTGATATGTGACCTCCGATTTTTAAGGTCATAGATCCTAATGATCCGCGGCTCTCAAGTCTGAATGTCGAATCGTTTGGAAGGAAACAGTCATGTGTCTCAATTTTGAGTTGACTAGAACACATGTAAACCTTCCAGTCACGAACGCGAACATTCAACCCCTGAGCTACCGCGATCCTGTTGCATGACTTAAACGTTCGCGCTTGAATATTTTGCAGATTGCCGATAAATTTATTAAAACTTTGACTTCCACTTCTTTATAAATGTCATAAAATCCCTATGCGGCATCCATACCCATTGCAATTTCTAGCACGTCGCCATGTTTGTTTTAATTACATGTTATACCAATGGATTCTATTTGGTCGGAAATACATTGATAAAATATGCGAACCAATCAGAACGCTTGTAGCGAAAAAAGAAAGTGGATAGTTTAAAAAAAGTAAACAAAAACCGAACCGAAATTAGAAAATGCAAACCGAAACCGACGAGAATTTACCGCCGGTTAACCGATGTTTTCGCGTTAACCGTGACAGCCCTAGCGTACATGGCATGCTTCAAGAATTTATAGGGCACGAGAATAATATACCTGGAATTAACAAATACCCCTAAAAACTATGCATTAAACAAAACACGGACCGGTGTACCCCTTGTCAACACAGGATTTATTTTAGCAATTGTAACGACATCCAGGGAGTACGAGTGTACATGTATGGCTCAGGATTTACGAGCACAAGGAATGACATATATTACCTGCAATTAACAAACACCCCTAACAGAGCATTTAAACAAACGGGCAGCATCTGTTAATGTACATGTAGCTAGCTTTCTCTTTGGAGTTCCGAATGTCAATGCCAAAGAAAAAAAGCCTGAATGCGACCGCACGGTGACCGACCGTGACTGCACGGTAACCGCTGACCGCGAACGGTGACCGCACGCTGACCCGCAAAAAACTATGACCGGTGACCACGCACGCAGACCGCACGGAAACATGGTTTAAAGATAGAACGTTTCAGGGACTGTAGCACTCGTTGGCTTTAACAGTGAGGGTTCTTTTTGCATCGCCCACCTTGAGCGGACATGGGACCTCCATTTCTTTAAGCTAGGTCATATCCGAAAAGCCCCATGATTCTCACTTCTAAATGCTTGAGTCTTGGCAAAGGAGCAATCAATACGTGATTTTAACTCATTTTTAACGTTGACGCGGCCGGGTGCCGAGCATGGTTCGAACACATGACCTCCCGATCATGAGGCAGAGCTCTACCACTTGAGCCACTGCGGCCAGTATATTATTGAGATATGTTCGATCAATTTATGCCCAGTGAACTAGAAATAAAAGACACCAACAGTCATCATGTCTGCTGATATTGAACGATTAACGGTCCATGCTTTGTCTTATTAATTAAGCTCTATCCACACGTAAAAAATAAAGTTATTATTGATCTAGATTATTTGTCAAGACCTCCTGTGTTATGAAATTACTTTGTTTTTTGAGAAAGCGCGTGGTCTTGTATAAATTAAAATCTGAAAACTGGAGCAGTATCCGGATTCATTTAAAATTACTGTTTTTTGCTATGTTTTTAATATTGTAAAAGTTTTGTCTATGGCCACAACCATGTATGTATACCAAACTTTCATGGAATTATTACATGTATCATGTTTTAGTGTAGATTCAAATAACAACCAAGTAATACTAAGTGTGTGGCCAAGTTCATTTTAATATTCAAAACATATCGTCAAAAACAGAAAAGTTTTTGAAAATCGGATTTATTTGCTCCGGTTCGGGCTCTTACATTTCAGTCATTCACGTTTAGACGTTTTTACTACAAGCCCAGAGTGCAAGTTGAGAGTACAAAAAATTGATTGCCCCTAGTAAACTTTTTGTCTGGCCCAGAGCTGTATAAGTGATTCATTTCAGTTTATTTCACACAAAAAAAAGCATACAAGGAATTACATCGTATTTTATTTAGATCTTGCTGCGAAAAAATTCTTACTGCCCATTCGGGCATGTGCTGTCAATAATTTTTGTTTAGCCCGATCCCGATTTACTAACCACAGTCATTGGGCTTACTGCTTAATTTCGAAGACTGTACATTACAAGACCCCCCGTGTGCATTTTTCTCGAAACAAAAGTATTTCTATCAGAGAAGGTCTTCAACAAATTTTTCTTGCCAATAAAATATAAGATAACATAACTTGATTTTTGTACGAGTGCAGACGGGACCGATGTGCTATGGCTTACGTATCCAGCCCTTACAGCAAAAGTACATTGAATTGAAATGAGAATAGATATACCTAGTAAAACTAAAGAACTTTTGTTATAGAGCATTAGGCCTTCGGGGCCTATTATCTTGATACCGGTAAGATAGATTTAGGTAACAGCCTATTTAAACAGACTTCATGCAGGGCTCAAATGGGTTGGAAAAAAGCTGTAGCACTTTTTTGTAGAAATTGATGTTTTGCGTTCAGCGAAATATCTTTTGCACAGAGATTCACTTTGAAAATGACTTTTTAACCAATCGTTTAATATACATAAATAATAAGCAACACTGCTGATTAAGATTTATAATCCAAAGAATAGGATTCAATTTGAATTACCATACCTTATATGGATTCCGAAATTGCATAAAAACCCTTAACAAACGAAGATAACATCGCTGGCTTCGAGTAAGTGCTCATACCAAGCCTCTTCTTTACTCTTAACTAAACTACTAAACAGCTATGTTAAAGAGTCTCTTCAGAGATACGCTTCCACTACTTATTTCAGAAGTGGTGTCAATCAGAGTGGATTCTTAAAAACTCTAAAGAGCTTAAATTGGATAACCTAAAAATACGAGAATTTCTAAAATTGATTGCATCAAAACGTACGATCTTCTCCCACACTTTTTACCACATTCCTACGATAAAATTAAAATCTAGGCTCTTATTCAGATGGATAGATAATTGCTTTTTGTAACACAAAAATGGCACCCGGAAAATTGTTACGAATTTTCTTAGCGTTGGGGAAACAAGACACATATGTTTGGTTAAAAAAAACACTCTGATTGCCCACACAAGTACTCTTAAGTAGATGATTAAGAAACATGCTTGGGTTGTCTATTAGTAAAATTTATGATAGTCTTTTGGAGACCCAGGTCTTCCACAATCCGTTGGTATTCCTATGGGCACTAATTGTGCCCCTTATTGGCAGACTATTTTTTATATTCATATGAAGCAGGAATTTGGGCAAAAAATGTTCGCGGATAAAAAACAAAAAACTTGCCGTTCCTTCAACCTTATAACATAAGGATATTAGATGATGTGTTATTCAATAACAATCATGTTTCATCAACTTATGCCATTTGATATATCCCGAAGAACTCGATATAAAGGACACCACAGAATCTACAGATCTGCCTTCTATTTGGATATTTACTCAACAATTGACTCATAATGGCAGGACTAAAACACACTATATGATAGCATGTGTGACTTTAACTTTGCAATTCCGTCAACAACTTTCCCTTTCTAGTAGTAAATATACCAACTATCACCTGCTTATGGTTGTATATCTCGCCAGTTGATTCATACGCAAGAGCATGCTATGCGTATGGCGGGATTTTTAAGCGATGCCAACTACTAACAAAAAGTTGAAGTTGAGAGGGTATATAAGAATCTCGTTTAAAGTCATCATTTTGCAAATTCTACGCGTCGCTATAATGCACCTTGTTTCGCGATTACAAAGTATCACGGGTAAGTCATATGTTTGACTGATTTGTTTCATACTATTTTGTTATGGACTGTTCATTTTTCTTACTAGATTGATACGGGTAAATCCCGTTTACTTTAATTTCGACTACGGGGCTCATGGGGTGTGACCGGTCAGCAGGGATGCTTACTCCCTTCCCATGGCACCTATCCTACCTCGCTTGTCGGAGGTCCGTGTGCCCAACACTGTGATTTGTTATATGTTTTTTGGATTATGATTACGTTTAACACCGTGTTAACCAGCGTCTCATTTTAATGATTGATTAAGAAAGTTAATCTTGATCCAGTCAATTTCCTCCCTCATTTCTTATTATCATCACAAAGATACACACAACGAGAGAAATACGTATTGTCTTAATATCTATCAAGGTAATTATTTATGATTTTGTACTCTATCGTCATTAACCTTTTGTATATCAAAGGTGTGTCTTCAGGTAAGATCATTCTTGTGGGTGTTTGGACTTATTTGCATATTACTCAAGCAAAACATTATTATAAACTAGAGTATTTCGACTGGTTTCCTTTATTTTTAAAAAGTGAGAAACAAGTGTGATCAGTAATATCATAATAAAATGGGAAAATAAAGTCAAGAACGATCTTAACTTGATTACGCTCCTACAGGAATATTTTGTCTGGTCATCATCAATTCTCGCGATTTCCTTTATGGCCATGTCGAATATGATCGTTGGGGGGCAGAGTTTATCATTTCCACATGAAATTAAGACATCTTCAAACTCAAATCCGTAGAAATTACTTTCATCATAATCAGAATATTCGATGAAAGTCTTTTCTCTTCGTATCGAAACTTCGAAGGCGCGCCATGGTTTGTGTACACATTACATTTTCACCAATCAAATTAAAAGCTTTTTTTAAACTTGGCGAAATCCCCAGATTACGAAATAAATTGAATAACAAATTGTTGTAAAACTTGTTTTTAAATTCGCGATTAGGCATTCCTAATTTCAATGTACAGGTACTGAAAATTGGCTTTCGCAGTTGTGAATTTTGTAGCCAATTTTGGAGATTCTTTCACCATGGCGAAAATGGCGACGCAGCGGACAGCCCTGCTTGTTGTATATATGGCTATTGGTACTCTTGCGGAACAAGAAACGACGAACCAGTTAAGAGGTGCCCCAAGGGGAATTGAAATTAAACAAAACCTAATGCATTATTTTCTGAGGACATCTTGCGTATGTGATATGATTTTCAATTTTAATATTTTTTGCGCTGTGTAATATCAAAAGAACAAATTATAATACAAGTTTTAAGCATTCAATGATCTTACTGGTCTGGTTAAGCTTAATATACATCAAAGCTCTAAAACAAATCTGTAAACGCTGAAGAATATTAATCGCCTTAAATATACATACACATTACTACGTACCTTTCAACAAAGTTTCCTGGCTCTGTTCCGCAAAAAATACCAATAGTGTGGTATTAGTATTTAACAGAACAAGGTCAAACTTTTATTTAAGAAAACATTGTAATTGAACTACTCTCCATTTCTGAAGATTTTCTTCTTTTGGGAAGTGAAATGAAAACAAATTTTGTGTTCTTTATCAAGTAAACCGTCGGTGGTTTTGATTATGAAAATCCAGATCATTATTTCAATTATATCTATTGTAGTCTGTGAAACATTACATAATACTTAACACTTATAGATGCTGCTTTTAATTGTATCTATTTTTTAAATGTTTTACTAAATTTAACGTTTTGCTTCAAAGGTAAGTAATAATTTGTTTTTCATGATGATGGCGTAGGTAATAGTTTACATCCTAGTTTCATCTTTTCAAACATTTCTCATAATAATGTTATCGTTCCGTCTCTGCAAAGTACAATACCCTGTGGGTATTCGTATTTAACAAACGGAACGAGTCGAACTTTTATAATGACTAATCCATTCCAAAGATTTGTTATGCCCCGTTGATCGAAGATCGGTGGGCATATTGTTTTGTCCTGGTCTGTCATTCTGATCCATCTGTTCATTCGTCTGAAAACTTTTAACTTGGCTATTAACTTTTGGAATGGTAAGTACTTAGGGCTTTGATATTTACCATGTATGTTCCTCATGACAAGACCTCTCCGTGGGTATCAAATTTTTTTTACTCTTCTTGACCTTGAAGGTTGACCCTACTTTTCAAAAATTTAATCTTAGTTATAACTTTTGAATGGTAAGTACTAGAGCTTTGATATTTCACATGTATGTTTCTTATCGACAAACTTTTCCGTGGGTATCAAAATTGTTGACCTCCTGACCTGAATTTGACCTACTTTTTCAAAACTTTAACCTTAGCTATAACTGTTGAATGGTAAGTACGAGGGCTTGATATTAACAGTTGTTTCTTTATGACAAATCTTTCCGTGGGTACCAACATTGTTGACCTCACGCTTGAAGTTTGACCTAATTTCATCCAAAAACTTTAACCTTAGCTAACTTATTGAATGATACAGTAGCAGGGCTGATATTCACAAAGTATGGTTTTATACAAGACCTAGTACTTATCATTCAAAAGTAAAGCTAAGGTTAAGTTGTTTGAAAATAGGTCAAACTTCAAGGTGAGGTCAACAATGTTGGTAACCCACGGAAATGATTCTTGTTCAATAAGAAACATACATGTGTAATATCAAAGCCTCGTACTACCATTCAAAAAGTTATAGCTAGGTTAAGGTTTTGAAAAAGTAGGTCAAACTTAAGGATCAGAGCGGTCAAAATTTTGATAACCCACGGAAAAGTCCTTCATAAGAACATACATGTGAAATATTCAAAAGCTCTAGTACTTACCATTCAAAAGTTATAACTTAAGATTTTTGAAAAAGTAGGCTC
>CAJDSM010001631.1:10630-20680 GCA_903981925.1 Ostrea lurida
TGGTTGTCATTTGTATTTTAATGGTGGTGTTGTTGAGTTTTTTGTTGTGTTGGTTTGCTTTGTTTTTTGGTTTTTTTTCCACAGTAAATGTGTAATCGGGGGTGTTATCTAGGTTATGGTTAAGCATTACTCTAGGACACACCAGTAAATGTGATCTGGGTGTTCTAGGGAGGAGTATGCATACCCTAGACACACCAGTATATGGGATATTTAGTGTCATAGTGAGTTGAATGATGAGCCCTTGTTCCAATAGACTTGGTGAAGTATTGGGACTCTGGTGATCTAGGAGTAATGGCAATTACCTTTGCTGGTATCACACCAGTAATCGGATTCGGGGTCTAGGTGTAGTTATGCATTGAGCCCTGGACGATTTATAATACCAGCAAATGAATCTTTTGTGAGGAGTATACAGCAAATTACCCTGGAAATCGAACACCTTAGTTTAATTGTGTATCTTGGGTCTTGAGGGGTAGATATGTAATACCACTGAAACCACAACCCAGTAATGGAGAGTATGGCTCTGATGGGAGTAAGGCATACCCTGTGATGGTATACCAGGAAAATTGAATCTGGTGTTTTAGGGGAAAGTAACTGATGGGACCCATTGGGGGAAAAAGACCAGTAATTTGTGATCGATTTTCTGGTGTCTATGGTAGTAGTGTAAAGTCTTTAGTACCCTTGTCTTATTTATATAATGCATTTCCTGGCATTGTTCTGAACTCCCTCTTGTCTTTGAATCTATGTAAACGGTATTAATAATCTGTGACCGTTGCAAAATTAGTTAGTGTAGTAAATTTGATTGCGCTTGCTCTCGGATATTCTAAGTTTGTTTGTAATACCGCAAATGTTAATAAATATCAACACATACATGGTGTTCAGTGTGGTCTGTGTACTCAACACATGAAACATTAGTGGTTAATTGTATGGGTTCTTAGTCATTCTGCCCATTGAAATGAATTGGTTTGCAATTTTGTAGATTTTCTTTACTGCTTTTAGGCCAAAGTATAGTTGTGGCAGAAATTTATGTCTTTGTGAATCTCATTTCTTTTTGTGGTTGCAAAACAGTTATATATCGTTTTATTGCTATTCTCAGTAAAGAATATTCAAGGAAGCAATATTCAATTTTGAGTCTTCCTAGGAGTGCGCTCTCGGTATGTCATCACCTGAGAACTTTATAGCTTGTTATCAGTTGTTGGGGGTGGGGATACCTCTCCGTAGCTAGACTCAGAGGGATACTTCTGTGTGTGGATCTTGTCGTACATCATGGACTGTATGCATATCGACTACTTCCACTAGTTTTTGTGTTCCATAGAAGTTGCATGAACTAGACAAATCATGCCTCCATAAATCAAATAAAAATAATCAATATAGACGCAATCAGATGATGTGGAGATGAAAGCTCCGGCCAAGGTTAAGAGGTAAAGTCTTTTGGATCCTTAAGTGCCGGACTTCGCACACGGAAGTCTAAAGTGGTTAGGGTCTTTCCTTAGCACAGGAAGTATGTCATCTCAGGATGGGGGGTGTCTTGTGACGTCCTGTAACCTAATGTGTTCCACAAAGCAATGTTGATGTATTAGTGTGTTTAGGATGTGTGGTGGGGGTTCGTAGTCCCGGATATTTCTAGTCGTCTTAGCATAAGTGAAGAAGCTGAAGAGGCTCACAGTGAGGTGAGTGTCTGACGTCCCATACTGACCTGTCTCCACGGTGCGCGGTGCTATGTTCTGTTGGTTAACCGTTTTCAACCATTTTTCGTGACTTCTTCCTCTCGGTAGGTCTATGGTTATGGTTATAAAACTATTTTTGCCATGTACTCATAACTCAAATTCGTATACTTATGTGGGTATTCAGATATTCACTGGTTGTATTCTATTGGCACAGCTTTATAGGTTTGTTAAATTGAGCACTAGACTCAGTAGATTCAAACTCCAATATTCATACTAACAGAGTATTGTCCATTACTTTACCAGATAGCTTTTTTTTTGTTTGTTAAGTTAGGGCTATAAGACTTTATGATATGTAGATCCAGAATTTCGTAATAAGAGCTTAGATCATGCCTATCCTATGCCGGTGTTTGAGCTGTCTTTGGAGTATGAAGAACGAAGTTGGCTTCCAAAAAAGTTTTTTATAAACATGCTTGTGATATGACCTTAGTTGTGCAATAGTAGTGTATATGGAGGATAAATCGTACAGAGAACCGAATGCAAAATTTGTTCAAGTTAGGTTGATCACCGCCTTAATCGTTTGAGTTCTGGTCATGCTATGTTTTTTCTTAGAATTAGAGGGAATCCCATTGGCATTGTTTGAGTCAGAAGATAGTTATATATGCACGACTCGAATTTTGAGCATATGAATGCTGTTCTGACTAAGGGGTAGATTTCAAAGCTTTTGTATTCGGTTAATAAATCTAGTGACCCGCGAGGAGTTTAAGGGTATTAGTATACAACAGATGGGCGAGTTATTGTTTAAGTTTTAAATTGTCAATAGAAATTTTGGTTTATATAAGTGGAAATTCAACTTGGGCACAACCGCCAATTCTCTTACTAGATAACGTTGAAAGTGCCCATTTGTAAGAAGAGAGTTGGTGATACCCATTAAAGGAGCATCAAAGTTGATTTGGTTTTGATTGTTTTTTAGTTGATGTTTATACTAATTAGTTTAAATTTTTAGTCTTCTTGGTTTATATCTCTCTTGTGATAAATTGGTTTCTTCTAGAAATATCCAATATGAGTGTTTGTATATACATGTAGTGAGTTTTTCTCAAATAAATCTCTCTTATTGATAGATAATGACTGATCCTGCTCCCAGTAGGTGGGGGAGCAATAGTGGAGTCTCTGGTACGGTATCGGCGGTACATCTTGTTTGCCCAGTGTGATAGGTTCGTTATTAATTTGTTGCATACCATCCAAGATTACCCTCTAAACTTATAAAAAATAATATAAACTGCCTATTACGATATACATTGTCCTCATGCGGCTCTTTTCTCTTCGGTAACTAACTCTGTGTATTAATCGAGGTTGAAAACTTATGATACCTAGAACTGTGTTGATTGTCTCTGAAATTTGATTCGTATTGGCCTGCTGAGTTTCTCTTATCAGTATCATACGTTTTATACTCAAAAAATAAATTAAATAGGTCGATTTTTTGATTTTAAGGTGCTTTATGCGGTTTTGTTCAAATGTGTGCTGTGTAATTTTTTAAATACTTTTAGTCGGGAAGTTTAAAAGTATTGTCGCTCAATTTTGTTGATGCAAATTATCCGTTTTTGTTTTATCGTGATGACATTATTATCCTATTTGTCTAAACATTCACTGTAAATCTTCCTTTGTTTTGATAAATTTTCTTCTGTGGAAATTAGGTTGACCACATATGCCGTTCTATAATTTTAGGTGTTAGTAAATGTCTCATGATTCTGATGATTGTTGCACTAATCACCCTATTGGCTTGCATAATCTGGGTTGTGTTGAGCGTATTCATTTTAGCTACCTGTGCCATTCCTCTTGTACAGTGTTAAGCGTTTAATAACGGCTTTTTACCAGCATCCAGGGTAATCAGGTTTCAGGCTTGGTGTGCTAGTAATGGTGATCTATGGAAGATCAGGCCCTTTGCTGTATTTATTTGGTTATCTGTTAAGTCTGTTTCTTGTTATGAGGATATGGTACGAGGTGGTGTTAAATCAAAGTTGGTATTATAATTTATGAATTTATTCTCAGTACTTTGCAAATACTTTCCATTCGTGTTCAATTAATTGTAGTTTTTAGAAAATGCGGATGAAGATGATAAAATATAAACAAATAAACAATGTTTCGTGTGCTAGGGATTTATATTAATTCGTAATATATTGTTGGCTTTTTGCATTGGCGATGGTTTTTGTGTGATAGTATTTTTGTTTCTGGTTGATGCAGATTCTTAGGCTGACGTTTTCATTCCGCTCTCTAAATAATGAACCAACTAGGTTTTGTTGGATTTATGAATAAAATCTATCAGCAGACATTGTTGTTTCTATGCTATATATTTGAAATCATTCTAGCTGGAGAAACGAATACCAATTCTATTAACAACATCTGATAGCTAAATGTTGACATACTATTTCCTCTGTTCAGAATTCTTTTTAATATATTTACACACACCAATTTTAAATACCAAGAATGCGATGACCCCTTTGGATGGTATTGTATTGGATAGTGGCGGTGTTTGTTAGGATACCACTAATAGCGATGGGTTTATCAATCTTCTTTAAGATGAATGCTCGGTCAATACGAGACATTTGTGGAAATCTTTTCTGTGGTCCTTTGTTAGGTGTTGGTAGAGGATGTATCTCATCTTGCCACATAATGAAGATTGGAGTCCGCAATTGGTGGTTAGATGATGCGTGACCCCCCTATTGTTCACAGATAGTTTTTTATATTAATTGAATATAACGGCCTGTTGTTCTGTTGTAGGTGTTATGGGACTATTACGCCTTTTCTAGCGCCTCTATACTCATATTATTATTTCTTTTAGTGCTCAGACTCGTTAAGTGAGTGGAGGGCGCTTATAGGTTACATAAACTGACTCCTGCCCATCTTTTAGCAAGGGACGAACCTGTGTTTAATATAATTTTTTGTTAAAACGTATGTATAGTATCCCCAAGCCTTTTTCAAACACATTAATATTTGTATTTTTCTTGGTGATCCTTTTTGTGTATTGAGACTATAATGATGTATTGAACAAACCATAATGTTGCGAGGGGTTCCTGCGCTTTTGGGTCGATGACGTTGCCCTTTTTTCCGATTTTTTAAATACATGTATGTGCCTTTTTGTGTCTATATTTTGAAATTGTACGGTCATTTGAGGATTCCTCACGCCTCCCTATCCTGCATATGATGTTTCATTGGTGGGGGTTCATTTGTCTGTAAGTTTCTGCACGGACAATATTGTTAAGAGAGGATTAATAAATTCCAATAAAACGGGGCACCAGTTGTGTGCTATAGTGCACTGACACTGTCCTATAACCTGTCATTATGTCTAGGGGTTATCTCTTTGGTTTACTTCATCATTTCCTTCTCACCTGCACTGTTCATTTTCGTTCATGATTGGGTATTGGAGTGCCATGCGTGATCTGACGGTTTTTCGTTCCAACTTGATTCTGAATTGATAAAAGATTGTACTATTCATGAACAAGCATTGTCCCTCCTCCCCCCGCATGCTCTCTCTCTCTTGCCCGCGCAGATAACTCGGTCTTTCCTTTAGAGTAGCATTTAAAGGCCACAAGGACTGCAGGCTCATTGTCCCTGCCGTTTGATCAATCCCGGGCCCTGCGTCGTGATCGTCTTTCCTATAGAAGAGAAACGAATAAGAGCTGTAACCATCTTCAACAGGACATAGTCAATGTTCACCTTACCCTACCGCCCCACTTCTGCGTCTCCCAAACCTATGGTGGCTGTGCCTCCTCCCCCCAACACATGTCATTCTCTCCTCGGCGCGCGTTTTCTTAGGTCGACCTACTCTGACTCCCTTGGATTTCGCCTTCCCGCACTTCTGTCCTTCTGTGATGCTGCAGGCCAGGAGCCCTCACCACACCCCCCTTCGTCTGAGGAAGGGGTTTGAGCGCGTTTTCTCTAACCCTTCAGACCTCCCTTGACCCCCTGCTGTCATGTCTCCCTTATTTCCTCGTGCTCCTTATTTTGTCTTCGCCTTAGTTTTGCCTTGCCTGATTTGTGTCTTGCACGCCCACCTCTGGCAACTCGGCTGCCTCCCTATTTATATTGATGACTCTGGTGATGTTATGCTTTGCTATCGCTCCTTTGGCTGCAGGTTGACTACCTCCCCCTGATTTTCGTTGCGTCTTTAAGCTCATCGGATTTTAAGATCATCGGCGCTCTCTTTTTGCCTCCTACGTGTGTTTTGCGTCGACCCTTGAGCGGACGCTGGCTCGTTATCCCTACGCTCCGCATATTTCTCCCTTCCTCTATCGGTCCATTTCCGACTGTCTTAATGTGATCTGTCGTCGTTGTTCCCACCTTTCTTTCCCCTTATCTGCCACTTCCTCTCCGGTCCCCCACTGTGTCCCGTCGGCTGTCCGCCCTAATTGTTCGGTGAGTAACAAAATTTTTGCTGGTTCGTGGGACGTAATTTCGTGTGTGATTTGTAAATAAATGCGAAGAATTTATTTATTTAAGATTAAAATTGTAAGATAAACATGTTCGTGGGACTTAATTCATTGGTAAGGGTGGACCCCGAAATCAGAACACTGACCCCCCCACACGAACAATGATGATTCCACAGTAAACCAATTGTTGTAAGTTAAGTCAATATATAAGAAGAATCTCTAAAGCATATTGACATGTTAAATCCTTATACCTTTTCTTCGGATGCCATATCACCATCCCCGTCGTTACCACTGTTTTGCTGTTGTGGTGGTTTAGGTCCAAATCCATAGATTTTGGGTTCCAGTTCGTCCGTCAGCAAAATGTTCCTTGCAGCAAGTCTTTTGTGCACTATCTGAATGATCATACATACATATACATGCATTGATGTGGCTCATTGCACAAATATCTTATTTAATGGCTCGTCAAAACATCCCGTATAAAGTTTTATTTCATTATCCAAAGAGTGATGCAATCTCTCAATTACTCTATATAATTTACTTATGAATGCCATCGTATTTAATCCGAGATTTAAGCAGATTTTGTTAGACATTCGAGGAGCTCCGATTGCTGGTTTGGTTCAAATCTAAAAAAGAACAATACATTTTTGTCTGAAAGTTGGTGTTTCATTTCAATTTCTTTATAAATTTTATGATTTTTTTTCTAAGTGATATGTTCTCTGTACGAATCCGTCGTATATTAAAAAAATATATACATGTAATAACAAAAAAAATATAATTTTCATGAATATTTAATTTTATGAGATTTCTTAGAGATTTTATTAGAAATGCATCAAATTAAAGGAAATTTTAAATATAAAATCCCTTATTTATGAACAAAACACCTTTATTATTCTGGAATAAATCACCATATAAAATCATATAAAATAACTGAGAAATTGTATCACTCTTTAGATGTTGAAATCATGTTTCATACGATGTCCTTGAACGAAGCCATTAAATAAGATGTTAGTGCAAGCAGCCGCCTTCAAGAGGATTAATGGAATAAACCATTGTGATAGCATTGTTGAATTACACGTCTTTTAACCTTTTTTGTATCGAGGAAATACATTCCCTTGGAAATCCCGTAGACAATCCTATATAACAGTTCCACGGTGTCGTCTGTCAGGTAGTTCTGTTGTTGCAGTAACCAGTCTCTAAGTTGTCCCTTTTCACAATATTCTAAAATCATGTAGGGCCCGACTGTAAAAAAGAAATTAAGAGGAGTCATTCATTATTGCAACGGTCTTACCAAACAAATATGTAGTGTATTATATATTGTGTATTAGACTGTTTTATGCGTATTCTGTAACTATTCTGAAATAATAGCCCACATGCTTCATTGTCGATGACGGCGCCAACTAAATGAATGATATTTGGATGTTCTTCGACTTCTTTTCCCAAGAAATTGATCTTTCCTTTCATCATCAGCATGTTCTCTTCGCTATATCCACCTATGGAGAGACAGGAGTAAATCGATCAAACATACTAACGTCTACTTTTAGTTTATGGCTATATTATATATATTTTAGGGGCTTTTTGGCCTTGATGTTTGTCTAACTTTTGTTTTTGGGACTTACGAGATTGTTCACTGTTCGTTATCTATGCCTTTACATGAACAATTTACAAGAATGAAACGTTATTCATTTTTGTGCATTCATCATCATTCCAATTCAAGAATTTTAGTAAATATGTATTAACCTCCTTCAATTTTTCACTGATACTTGTACGTATCTTAAAAATTCATAGATTTCTCATGCACTTCAAAATAAGTTGACTCGAAGCAATACATTGTGAAATAAGTATAAACAAGAGGCCCATGGGCCACATCGCTCACCTGAGCACTGCTTCACTAAGAAGAGCAGTAGTAACAATTTAATCCCGTATTGTGCATCAAACCTAAGAGATAGGGAAGGCATTATGTAAACAAACTTAAATCTAGTCCATATCAGAAGCTTTCAGTAAATATTACTTGTCTGGTTCATGTAAATGATTGATTTTAAAAGGATTTCCCTATATAAATCATGTAAAACTCTCTGACTCCCTTATTGGGGCCCCTGTCTATCGATAGACGGGGTCATGATTTGAACAAACTTGAATTCTTCCATCTATAAGCGTGAAGTTTCGATATTAAATCTCAGTCTTTTTCTGGTCATGGTTCTTGAAAGAAGATTTTCTAAAGGATTCCTTATTATAAATATATTAAAACTTTGAGTCTATGTGGCGCCGCCATCGTACCCATGGGGTAGTATTTGAATAACTATGATCTCCACTTATCATGAAGATGCTTCTCATATAAATTTCAGTTTTCTGCCAAGGGTTCTGAGCAAGAGTTTTTAAAAGCATTCTCGCTACTATGTAATCATATGGTAAATTTGATCCCTATTGAGGTCCCATCGTTATCGCGGGGATCATGCTGTTGAACTTGAATATCCCTCATCGAGAAGCTTTTCATATAATTTCAGCTTTCTGGCCAGTGGTTCTTGAGAGAAGATTTTTATGAAACCACTATTTTTGCATGTTCGATGATTATTCCCTTGAAAGGGCAGTCTTCATTTGAACAAACTTGAATCCCTTCACCAAGATATTTTACTAAGTTTGGTTAAATTTGGCAAAGTGGTTCTTGTGAAGAATGATCGAAAATGTGAAAAGTTAACGGACAGACAGACAGGCAGACTAACAGACGGACAGACGACGGACAACAGACGATCAGAAAAGCTCACTTGAACCTTCGGTTCAGGTGAGCTAATAATAATCATTTCTTTTAATTATTTCGATTGCTAAAACTTTCAAAATAACACAACAGGTGTAGTGATCCATACCACCAATATGGTGACCTTACGGGTCATATTTAATAGCTGCATATTCTTACACCTAAAATGTATATGATATCTGTCTTTGATTAAAATGTACACCAGAAATTCACAAAATTTAGACATCGGGTTTCTATCTGATTTTAACGGCGTGTTTTGGGTGGGTCAATACGTATATTTGATATCTTGATATTTTTTTTAAAAAAATATCTACATAGCCACGTTACATATATCGAAAAAGAATACTAATTACTTTTATAATTACAGTGCTGTAGTGCGATCACAATAGAAGACCATGTATGTTGTTTAAATTATAAAGATATATGAACCGCAAATTTTGCTCATAAAATCTATTGAAGGAAATAAATAATCATTGCACTCATTTAATCTCTTTTAAAACGAGAAAAATGCAAATGATTAAAACAACTTTTTCACAGAAAAATGTAAAATAAACAGTTGTAGATATAAAAATCACTTTCTCTCTATTCACCACTTTGACTAAAAATTACTTTCTCTTTATTCACCACTTTGACAGCCATAAATAGCCGGACATATGTGTTACCCTTTTCGTCATTTTCTATCCGTTACCTTCCTCATTCCGTCCTCCGATGCATGACATTTGTTTCCGTTACTTATCTCTCAACCGATTGACACATTCAACTCAAATTTTATATAATTTATAATTCACAGAATATTGCAAGTCAAAGTTCGAATTGGTAATTGGTCCGATGATTTTGACGGTATTATCTCTCTTGAACTTAGAAAAAAACATCAAATTTTTAGTTCCGTTCCTTACTTTGCAACGTTGCAAACATTCAACTCAAATTGGATATATTGGATACTCACAGGAATATGTATATAATTTCGACGTTCATATGGTCCGATGATTTTTTGACAGAGTTAGCTCTCTTAAACTTAGAAAAAATCAAAAATTTTCCGTTTCCGTATTTTCTCTCAACGGTTGCAAACATTCAACTCAAATTGATATATGGATATGCACAGTCATGCATATGAAAAATCTTTCATTTCACCCTTACGAATTTCCTCATTAGACTTCACTGTAGGGGGGGCATCTCGTGTGCATCGACACATGTAGTTACGAATGCTTATAGT
>CAJDSM010001632.1:0-17291 GCA_903981925.1 Ostrea lurida
AAATTTGCCCCCCTCCCCTCTACTTTCAGTGGGTTTTTTTTTAGATGTTTGCCTCCCCCCCCCCTTTTTCAGTGATTTATCTAGAGCCTCCCCCCCTTTTTTTTTGCACTTTCTGTCGAATAGCACGACTTTGCGTAAACACGATAGATGCACTACTGAGTTCCAGGGATGGGTCCCACTCCGCCCCATTCCTTAGATATATTAACAAAACAGGGGTAAAAATAACGCATTTTAAAGAAAAATGTTCTAGTAGAACCACCTTAAAAATCCTGCTATTCGCTTTAGTCCACCCCCACCTTAACCCCCACCTCTCTATGCTACTGCTACACCAAGATGCCACAGAATGAACGTGATAATACATGTTGCAAGAAAATGTATAGCCTGTGTATTTGATTCTGTCCCCCCCGCCCCCCCGGGTCTAGTCTCATGCACACAAGGGTCTCAACCGTATTCACGCGACAAACCCCAAGAATGGAAGTACGGTAGGACGGGCTTAACAATTAAGATTAAGCTGAGTGTTCGGATTCCCATTTATTTACCTTCTAATTTCAAGGAGGGGGATAAGCGGGGATTGGTTGTTAGATTACCGTATTCACCGTCATCCATTTCCGTTGTTTGTGGGCTAAAACTAGTTCGTCCGAACGAATATCTAATTTGTCCGAACAAATATCTAATTCGTCCGAACGAATATCAATTCGTCCGAACGAATATCTAATTTGCCCGAACAAATATCTAATTTGTCCGAACAAATATCTAATTCGTCCGAACGAATATCTAATTCGTCCAACGAATATTTAATTTGCCCGAACAAATATCTAATTCGTCCGAACAAATATTCTATTTCGTCCGAACGAATATCTAATTCGTCCGAACGAATATCTAATTTGCCCGAACAAAATATCTAATTTCGTCCGAAACAATATATCTAATTCGTCCGAACAAAATACTAATTCGTCCGAACGAATATCTAATTTGTCCGAACAAATATCTAATTCGTCGAACAAATAATCTAATTTGTCCGAACAAATATCTAATTCGTCCGAAACAAATATCTAATTTGTCCGAACCGAAATATCTAATTTGTCGAACAAATATCTAATTCGTCCGAACAAATATTCTAATTCGTCCGCAACGAATATCTAATTTGTCCGAACGAATATCTAATTCGTCCGAACAAATAATTATTTTTTTTTCATTTTTGGCCTTTTACGCCGCCCGTATAAATTGGTATGCATACAAGAAGGGAAAAAAAATACGCAGTAAAATCAAACCGGCGCCACCATCAATAGAAATAAGGCTTTTTATAAATTAAAATCCATAAAATTACAAATAAGACCAATGAAACTGAAATCTAATATTTGTTAGGAATAAAATTTTATTTTGAAGTATTTTGTAAATCAAATAAATCATAAAAGATCTATATATTGTTCCTCGGGAGGGTAAACAATAGGGAAATGAGTACTGTCAGTGTTCAACAGTTTGTCACACGAATCTGCAAGTGGTAAACACTCTGTTGAGGGAATTGTACAAATTATCTTTATTTCTCGGGTCTCTCCTCTCTGTCTTCTGTCTAAACCTGTACAGGTAATGCTATCGGAGGAATCGCCACTGATCTTCAACTAAAATATAGTGATACACTTGGAAATTAGATGTTAAAGACAGTAATAATACTCTTAAGTTTTTGATTTTTGGGTTTTGTTTTGTTTTTTATTTCTCTTTACTTAAATAGATGCAAGGTTAATAACACCTAATTCAGAGTAATGTTGAGTTTACAATTTAAAAACCTTTTACCTCTTGAAATATGGCAAGTTTGATGTGTGAAAAAGGCTATAGCAAGATCAGTTGGGACTGTCTGACATCTGTGACTTTTCCTGTGGACTAGGAAGTACATGAAGTTCAACCCTAGGTCTTGATGTGCTGATTGTACAAGAAACAACACCAGACTTCCTCTCGCCTTAAATACAATTTGTTCCCCATTTTAATAAAGTAAGCTCTGGATAAGAAGTATAGAGTGAGATTACACTCGTATGCGTAAATTCCACAAATTTAGGGTTTCTATGATATTAGTTTCTAGGGGAGAGCGAGCGAGGGTTGTAAACAATCATAATAACTGGTCTACTTGGTGTAAGTAAAATGATTGAAAATCTGAGGTTGTAACAGATATCCATTATTACCATGTATCGATTTTCAATGTATAATCTGTACACCCTTGATATGTATATATATCTGTGGTTACTCCTAATGGAGAAGCTAGGACATCATGTAGTGAAATTGCTGTTTAAAGTGGGTTGAGAAAATGATAAATTGCACACCTGAGCCCCATTGCAATGTGACAATGCCGCTATGCACTGCCAGACACCTCTTTCAAATAAACCACCTTAATATATATGCATTTAATTAAATTTGAATACTGGTTTTGGTCTAACGGCCATTCATGTGTCATAATTTCACAGAATAACTGAGAAAAATCATCGAACCCTTTTTTAGTCTACATATACTAGCTACACACATCACTCATTAACCATGATCTCGGCTACGTTCATTTAAGACAGCAAGCATAGAAAGGCCAATATTTCCCAGTGGACGAACCCATAATATTCAATTACACACAATATTACAACATCGTTCTTTGTAATAATATTTCAATTCATATCTTTGCGTATGTAACATATTATACAAAAGTAACTGACAACTGTAGATAAAACCACATAGCCTATATGACCAGGAGGGAAAGGGGGGTATTTACGGACAATGAGGCACCTACCTCAGGATCATCTAACATAGACATCTTATCGCGATATAAGTACTCAGAAGAAAACAGTAAGGTAGATAAAAAATCCAACAATCAGTAAATGTTTGGGTATTTATTTGTTGTATTAAGAGGAACTGTATTTTTTAGGGGTGGGGGCGCCGCCCTATGGTGAGGTGGCACCCGCGCCGGAAACAAGAGCCCTGTCAGAGATATATGTTCTATGTTGCCAATAGAGATTGGCAAATCTTGGTTATGGCCCGTTGACACGCAAAGCCCCACCGCATTTAGGCGCCGTGGAAGAACGTACCTTTGGGGGGAAAGAACTTTGGATAATGATTAGGAAAAATGGCCATTCATTGTTTGTTCCTGTTTTTTGTATTTTGTTTTCGTTTTTTTTTTTGTTGTTTTTTGTTTTTTTGTTTTTTTTTTTTGATATCGGGGAGTTTTCCCCTCTTCTGTGCAAGTAAAAATCTCTCGATGGGTTCCACATGGCAAAAGTTGTGATGATGTATACAATCTTTATGTCAGTAAATGGCCTAATTATCATACCCTCTTTAAGATAATTTAAATTTATTAAGGCAGTAAGGGGGATATGAAGATTTATCAGCCTAGAAAAATATATTCCCCGATGGCAAGCCCGAGAGGAATATGGTTTTCCTAGCTGAATAAATCATCATATCCCGCGACCTTCCGTGCTATATATGTTTTATACACTGTACCAAATTCAAAGCAAGGCTACACTGTAGATTTGGTATGGAGCATCAAAAACCAATAACATAACATATTATATTTTTTGTAACAAGTAGTATATCAATTAATGCACAATGAATGAATTTAAAGTAATAACAACTACCAATTACATAACTAATTATTTTTGAACAAGTAGTAATTATAACCACCGACGACAAGTCGAGATTGCGAGTTGAGGGTATAATGTTTTTGACCCGTCTGTCAGTCCGTCAGTCCTGTTTTATTGGTCAGCGGCAACTTCCTCGAAACCGCTCAACAGAATTTACGTGAAACTTTGTAGTTTATGAGAACATACCAGTAGATGTGCATATATGCAGGGTATTCGATTCAATTTTTTTTCGGGGAATTATGCCCTTTTGAACTATAGAATTTGGCCACATTTAAATAAACTATTGAAACAGTTTGTCAGCGCAACTCCTCTGGAAACCGCTCAACAGATTATCGTGAAACTGTTTAGTGATGAAGAACATACTGTGAATAAGCGCATATACGCAGAAATCTGATTCAATTTTTTTTTCGGGGAATTATGCCCTTTTCAACTTAGAAATTGGCCACAATTAAATATTTACTATTGAAACAGTTGCAGCGCAACTCCTCTGAAACCGCTCAACACAGATTTCGTGAAACTTTGTAGTGATGAAGAACATACTGTATAGATGCGCATTAACACAGAAAATCTGATTCATTTTTTTTCCGGGGAATTATGCCCCCTTTGACCTCTTCACCAATTTAAAGACTGAATGGAAGAAGGATAAAATTATTGTATGTTTAATGAAAAGATCTCTTACTTTATTTTAGAAAAAAAAATCTCTAAAAAGTATAATCAATAACGTTATCAATTATGTGTCATCTCATTTATAACCGATATCTATTTATGAGTGAATCTCACCTGACTGCCCAAAACTACAGTTGTCAGGCAATGTGGGAGCGTGGGTATTAGTGAGCTCGCTCGACTTTCTCGTTAAATCATTCAATTTTGTCACAATGGTAGATGAATGTTAAAGTAAGCTACCATCTATAATAATTATCACAAATAAAAAAAAATGCTCAAACTAGTTTATACTGCCTCAATGTTTATAGTAACTTTACGGCAACGGAATATAATTTTTCTAGGCTGAATAAATCTTTGTACGCCCCTCACAGTCATTCAATAATACTTTATCTATTGATTTGTAAAGTGGTAAAGTTGTTTTGGTCATTATTTCTAGAGTTTTATGAAATAAACTTTAGTTAATTGTGAATCATTTTACATAGTAAATTTATTTAAAATTTCATATTGTAGCAAAGTTAAAGTGATCATCTTTTATGGAACGCTGTTATTCTCTCCTTTGGTATGATACTTTTGTTTGTTTGTTGGTTGTTTGGGGTTTTTTTTTTTTTTTGGTTCGTTTTTTTTAATACATTTGTATTTACCTCACTTGAGTCATTCAAACTTCTATATAATAAATGTGGAACAATTCACTGTGTTGTGAATACATGTGAGGAGGATATCTAGCTGTTTCAGATAATATATTGGCAAAAATACCAGGATAGAACTTTAATGAAGGTAGTACCAGCCCACAGGCAATTATTTCGCTTAATTGGGTTTGAATTTTACTATATTAAAGAGTAATGCACTCGGAACTCCTCGCGGTGTTCCGAATGAAGAGTAATAGTGTAGGGTATCATACGAAAATGTGAGGGTGGGGTGTATGTGTTAAATGTGTTATATATATAATATAATATATATATACTATATATAATATAGTAGTGTATATATATATATTATATATAGTATATAATATAATATATAAATGCCAATCTTATATATATATAAAATGCATCTTAAAAAGAGTGGTAACATACACTTTTCTTTGGTTATTAGTCAAATTAAACTATATTAATCGGAAATCAATAGTTTTTCCACTTTCAATCATTAATATTGATAAATCCCATGATGAGGGCTCTGATGGCGGCTGCATTATATGATAAACGTGATGACTTTACTTTGCAATCGTCAACTTTCCTTTTCTATGATAGTAATGTACAACTAGTCACCGTGCTTATGGTGTGATGTCTCCAGTTGATTTGTACGCAAGAGAGCATGCCATGCGTATGAGGGACGTTTTTAAAACAGGAGGCCAATCTACTAACAAAAAAGTATAATGTTGCAGGGTTATATGATCTCGTCTAAAGTAATCATTTCGCAAATTCTGCGGTCGCTATGGTGACCTTGTTTGCGATTGCAAATCACAAGTCATGTATTGGCTGATTTGTTCCATGCCCTTTGTTGGACTATCATTTTCGTACTGGATTTGGCGGTGGGTAGTCCTGTTTGCTTAGTTGCGTCTGGGGACTCACGGCGGGTTTGACCGGTCGGCAGAAGATGCTTACTCCTCCATGACACCTGATCCTACCTTCGCTTTTCTCGGAGGGTCGTGTTGCCCTACACTCGACTTTGTATGTGTGTTTTTTGGATTATGATTACATTTAACACATTGTTAACTTCGCCAATTTCTAGTGGAACTATCTTGAAATTCAAATTTGCGTATGATCAGTTTTTGAATCGAGGCCGGCTACTTACAAACAGGTTGTTGTTGCAGGGGTTTCAACAGTCACGTTTAAAGGCGGCATTTCGTATATGATATGGTCGTTATAACAATTTAGTTTACCAATATGACCAACCATTGCGTCAAATGCTGTCTGATGTGTTTCATAGCCATTGTTAAGCCGTTTTTCACACACTGATTTGCCTACGGATTGTTCCCTTAACCTGATCAAGACTATGGGCTCACGGCGGGTGTGACCGGTCAACAGGGAATGATTACTCCTCCTAGGCACCTGATCCCACCTCTGGTGTGTCCAGGGGTCCGTGTTTGCCCAACTCTTGTTTTTGTATTTAATTTGGGACTTGAGATTGATCACTGTTCCTTATCTTCGAGGAATAATTAGATAAATTATGCTAACAAGTTTTGATAAAGATGCACAGCTTCTATGATGTATATTTTTACGCAAACCGTATTAACACAGTTGTTTGACGATTTAATAATGAAGCTAATTTGACTAGTGAGTGGCACCGGTCAAAATAGCCGTGATACTGGCAGTCACTTGGAGCCATTGCGGACTTCCATTTACCAACTGGGTTAAGATATTCAACTTAAAATGATATCTAAATCATTTAATTTTATTTTAAGTGATTACCTAGAGCCGATTCTCATCACATGGTTAAAACACCTTTTAAAAATTCAGGTGATTTTCTGGTGAACTAGCATCGTGAAGCCGGATCTACTTTATTCGCCACTTTTAAAATGGTCACCACTTCAACGAACATGGCCACTTGAAAAGGTTGTTCTACACTTCTTTAGAAAATTCCATACAAATTTTACTGTCTAGATTTTAGCATTAATGTTACCTTTGATCTTGGTAAATGCACCCATGGCATGAAAAACAAAATAGAAGCACAGCACATCAACACACGAGTCGAAAGGTAGTTATAGTACATTTCATCCGCTGTCGAGATCCATGATGTCATACCTAATGGCCCAATTTTTTTCACTGTGTTATATCAGAATTTTCATGGTAGATCTCGGTATTCCTAAAGCCCTTAATGAATATTAGACACAAAAATTTCCGTTCACTTTGTGCGAATTAATGGCAAGATTATTTTCTGTATGTTTACATTTTTTAGCGAACGAACGCAGACGACAAAATATGTGTATACGTCATCAATAAGTTCACTATTGTAAAAATAAAATTGGGAAATCTTTCGTCTATTGATAGGGAGAGTCCCAATCGCAAATACGGCGCTATTTAGAACGGAGTGGTGTTCCATCACATAATTATTTTCTATTTCTTAGATACACATGTTTCACGTCATAACTGGATTGTATATGATTTACATTGTCAAAAACTAATCCATCAATTAATGAACATCTTTTTTGTCATTGTGATTTAAAATTAAATGATAAGAAATGACTATTTTTTCGACTGATTCAGTTATCACCGAAATTTTGGACGGTAAAACTTTAGCATTAATGCGCTTCGAACTTAACCTGCATATTGAAAATTCGAACTTGACCTGCATATTCCTGTGATGTCTCCATATATCAAATCCGAGTTGAATGTGTGCACCCGTTGCAGATATAATGAACGGAAACCAAATGATGTCAGAATGACGGAACAGAGTAACACGATACGCCCCAGGCCCTTGTATGGCGGGGGCATAAAAAAAAACGACAATGGGCCTTGTTGCCTTTATGTCAAGCAATTGTAGTGTTATGGCTGGCAAAAACAATTCAGTGGTGACCAGAATCAAGGAGAAGGTTCCAGCTGTATCTGACTTTGGATATGTGTGCCACTTAGCCAACCTGTGCACTGTTGCTGGTGTAAAAGCCCTTGCCCTCTCTGATGAAGACTTGCTGGTGGAAGTTTTCTTCCATTTCTATCACAGTTCCAACAGGAAAGAAAAATACAAGTACAAGGAGTTTCTTGATTTCACGGACACGAACCCATGAAAATCATAAGCATTGCAACAGCCAGATGGCTCAGCTTGGAGAAGTGTGTGGACCGTCTGCTGCACCACTGGCCAGCCTCCAGAATTATTTTGGATCCCATGATGATGTGGAGAAACTTGGAAGAGTAAAGCGCTGCGCCTCTTTACCAAGGCAACCCCGAGATGCACTTTACTTTCACCTTTCCTCAGTTTCATTCTTCAGCCCCTGAATGACTTCAACACAATGTTTCAGGCAGACGAATCCAGAGTTTGTTACTTAAGAGGAAAATTAACCACTCTCTTGAGGAAATTCATGGGATTCGTCAGGCAAAGGTGATTCAGTAGCTGAGGACTGACAACTGTCCCTTCAAGGATTCTGGCTGTCAACTATTGGCTATTGGTACGACAACCAGGGCTTATATGGTGGACCACGCTGATGAGATGCAGCCATCATCGCTTTCCAGATTCTTTGTTTCTGTGAGAAAATTCTACGAGGCAGTGACTTCAAAAATGCTTGACAAGTTCCCCTTTAAGGACACTGTTGTGAGCATCTTGCGATTCCTTAACCCCGCAGTTAGAGGAGACTTGTCACCATTCACAATGACTGATATTGCCAAAGAGGATTTCGCATCCTTGAATAGCCTGAAGACCATCTAAAGGAGTTCATAGACTTTCAGACCGCCCCATGTATGGAGCTTCCCAGTTTTTCTGAAGGTACTAGGATGGATGTCTTCTGGGGAGAAGTAATAGCTATGAAGAACAAGATCACCAACACCCCCAGGTTCCCTTTGATGTCAAGGATTGTGAGGGCAGTGATGACCATTCCAAACTCCAATGCTGAGTGTGAAAGAATTTTTTTCATTGTGAAAAAAATACAGAGAGACACTAGATCAAGCTTGGATAACTCCACTCTTTGTGCTTTGCTGACAGTGAAAGTTAACAACACTCAACAATGGGCCAGAGTTAATTGATTATCTGTTGTTTTTCGTCCCATCCAGAATAATTCATTCATATTGAGACGTCACCATTGCCGGTGAAGGGCTGCAAATTTAGACCTATGCTTAGCACTCATGGCTTTTATCAGCGAGGGTTCGTTAGCGTGCCACACCTGCTGCGACACGGTACCTCCGTTTTTAAGGTCATATCCGAAAGACCCGTGATTCTCTCTTCTAAATACCGAGTTCTTGGCGAAGAAGCAATCACTACCTATTTTCACGTCTTAGGTTTGACGCGGTCGAGTTTCGAGCACGGGGCTCAAACGCACGACTCCCGATCACGAGGCAAGGCTCTACCACTGAGCCACCGCGACCGGTTGGCCGGAGTTGAAGGGTATGGTCAAAAATATAGGGGACAAGAGTATATATGTTGTATGTTTCTTTGGAAATAAAATATTCAAAATTTTAGCGGCCGATTTGATGCTTTGCATCAAAATTATCTTATAAGTAAGTTGTGGCGAAATTTAAAAAAAATCCAATCAGAATATCAACACTCGTGCATCATCAGTAATTTGATCACAACAAATTGTAAAGAATACTAAGATACATATACAGCACAATTTTCAAGAGCTTCTGATGAAAAATCCACGTTATGGTCCTTCATAGATTATTTGAGCAATTTACTTATTTCGAATTATTACGATGTTCAAAAGCTGACGCATGCGCGTGGACATTCTTTAAATTACATTTATTTGTAGATATCCAATCGAAGTAAAGGACACGTTGTAGCTCCAACAGATTGATGATTTTGATTATGCAGATCAGTTTAGAATCTCAAGATATGCCAACGATATAAATCAAGTTTCTGAAAACACTACCGGACAAAAAAGTACAGAAAGAAAAAAAAAACAACCCAGTATGTTCAAAAACTTTGTTTAGGTAACAAAGGGAATACACATCCCCCAACAGCGTTCCTTATTTGAACAATTTTCTTATTTCACTTACAAATTCTTCGAATTATTACGATGTGAGTTGACAGTGTGAATTGATTTTATGTCTACATGTTAAAAGCTTACTAGGAAAAGTCCATTGGGTCTAACGCAACTCAAAATTAATCAATACCAATTGCCTAATTACCTCATTACAATGATGTGACGGTAATATCTTATAGATATTTAAAAGTTGGTTTTAAAGTTTTTAGTACATTTCTCAGAAAATTTCAAATTACTAATAATATAAACTTTATATTCATTTTCTAAAGATGCAGAGAAGTGGGAAATACCATTGATTGAATTAGTTTTGAAAGAAAATAGTTTGTCCATTAAAACATGTTCCATATTGTAAGGATTCCATTTCTGAATTTACGATACAACTATGAACTTTATTTACATTATTCCTGCCATCGCAATATTTTATGATTTCATAATAAATCACATGTAATACTTTCTGATGACGGTTGCCAGTGAAATCAAGAAGACGGTATTTAGGTACCTTTTCTTCAGTTATAATTAATTTACATTATCTAGTTTCTAACAACGTACAACACATAGACATGTATATATAAACAGTATCCAAAGTACATGTAACAAGCATAGCTAAACTACAGTAGAACTTGAATAAACATTAAGGATAATGACAGAAAATTTCAATATCGTCATACTCCATACCGTCACATCAGCGGAATGGATCTATACACAAAGGCGAAGTTAACATTGTGTCAAACGTAATCATAATCCAGAAAAACATATACAAAATCGAGTGTAGGGCAACACGGACCTCCGACAAAAGCGAAGGTGCCATGGAGGAGTAAGCATCCTCTGCTGACCGGTCACACCTGCTGTGAGCCCTTAGTCGAAATAAAGTAAACGGGATTACCCGTAGTCAAATCGAGTATGAAAATGACAGTCTAACAAAGGGTATGAAACAAATCAGTCAACATATGATTTAGTGATAATTTGTAATCGCAAACAAGGTCATTATAGCGACCGTAGAATGTGCGAAATGATGACCGATTAGAAGATTGACCACTTGTTATATAAAGATAATAGGGATGGTAATTTTTAATTGGTTAACCGGTCACAATTTTAATTATAGTATATGTATGATTGGGTCAGAATTTTGAAAATGAATGGGTATGATTGAAAAAATATTGAATATATTAATGGGGTGTGTGTTGAAAATCTCAGCGGGACGTCTGTACCTAAAAGTATAGGTTGAGACCCCCCGGGATCCCAATGAGGTCAGATCTTAATAAAGATCATCCCTCAATATGATAGGAAGAAATCATTGTTCAAGAATGCAGTTGTTCCTGATATAAAGAGAGAATGAAAAGTTAAAAAAGCAAACAAACGCAAATGCGTATCCTGTCAAGCATGTCTCGTGAAACGTTCTGAAAGAGTATCGAGTAATGTTTCCGGAACAATATGGTGACTACGAAGAAACACCAACGAAGCCCAGAAGATTGGCATTTTGAAGATGGCATTAACAATAAATTAATGTCTGGCTAAAAGGACACGATAACAAGATGCAAAATTGATTTGTAAGAATTCTTCACCCAAGGGCGAAATTACAACCAGTCAATTTTGCAGCTTAAAGGGGCATGGACACGTTCTGAGCTAAAAATGTTCAAATTTTAGATTTCCATTTTTAATGTTTACAATGCTCACTTCGGGTATATCTAATTCATCACTATGTAAACAAAGCTTGAGTCATGTTTTTGTTTACCTACATTGAATAAGCTAATATACGTTCCAAAACGCTTGTAAAACCCCCATCACACCGGACCTCAACCTTACTTGATGTTTGTCTAAATCGTGACAGGTCGTAGCGTGGTCGTCGTGAAGGTCTTGGAAGTTGTGGTATGAACGTTTCTGGTCGTGGTCAACCACGACCGCGCTACGTAAATTTTGAAAATGCTCAAAACACTCGTAGTGAGGTCGTGGTGGGGGAAAGAGCGCACTGGCAACATAGTGAAGTGGGAAGAGTGTAGGGCGGTCGGGTACTATCGTATCGAGTTCGTGGTACAGGCGTACTAAAATCGGCCCCAATTTATCCCCGATCATATTACGCTGCAACATGTACTTCACTTCGTCACTATCATCCGATTACGACTTATATGATCTTACCACGACCACACCGTGAACTCTGCGTTCTAAGAAAGCTCTTACTACGATTGGCCTATAGACCCCGTCCCACCAAAGTTACGACCTAGTTGCGATCGAATTTTTTTTTTGTTACAATCGTGGGAAAATCAGAGAAAGAGCACGCAACTGATCATGTACTTCACTTCGTCACTATCATCCGATTACGACTTATATCATCTTACCACGACCACACCGTGAACTCTGCGTTCTAAGAACGCTCTTACTACGGTCGTCCTATAGACCCAGTCACACCAAAGTTACGACCTAGTTGCGAATTTTTTTTTTTGTTACAATCGTGGGAAAATCATAGAAAGAGCACGCAACTGATCACCAAAGTCGTGGATTGTCACAAGAGCAAAATCAGTCGCAGCAAAGTCGATGATTATGTTCGAACCTGCGACTCGAATTCGCAGACAGGTCTTGCATGGTCGTACGACCAGTCGCAAATGGACGTTCCACCAATCGTGCTGATCGTGCATCCAATTGTCCCTCCCTCGATTGTTACTGGTCGCGGTGGCTCAGTGGTACAGCTCTCGTGCTCTCGTGATCGGGAGGTCGTGCGTTCGAGCCCCGTGATCGGCCGCGTCAAACCCAAGACAGTGATTGCTCCTTCGCAAAGAGCTCGGCATCTAGAAGTGAGAATCAGGGGTCTTTCGGATATCACCTTTAAAACGGAGGTCCCATGTCGCAGCATTGTGTGGCACACAAAAGAACCTCCTGCTAAAAGCCACGAGTGCCAATATTGACTCTAATGGCAGACTGACTACATATATGATAAATCGTGATGACTGACTTTGCAATCGTCAAACTTTCCTTGTTTCTATGTAGATATGTACCACTACACCTGCCTTATGTGTGAATGTCTGTCAGTTGATCGATGATCGCAAAGGGTGCATGCCATGCGATGACTTTTAAAGGCGAGCGCAATTACTACTACCAGAAAACAAGTTTTTAGTGTTGGCAGTATGTTATACACAATCAACGTTTATAATCATTTGCAATCTTCGCAAATTTTACTACGTCGCTATTAATGAGCTAGTCTGGGCACGATTATCAAATTATCCACTAAGGTGCATTATGTTTTGACTGATTCTATGCTTTCTATACCCACTTTGTTTTATAGTACTGTGCTTTTTCGTGACTAGACTTGAACGACGGAGTAACCGCCCGTTACTTTGTCTTTAACTCGGATTTGTTCCGTAACCTGTATCAGAAGACTATGGGCTCACGGCGGTGTTACTCGCGTCAATCATGGATGCTACCCCTCATAGGCACCATGATCCACCTCTGGTGTTGCCAGGGGTCCGTGATTAGTTCCAACTCTTATTTTTGTTATTTTATTTCCAGGACGGAGATTTTGACTCCACTTGTTCGTGTATCTTGTCTTTACTTTTCAACTACAGGGCTTCCCGGCGGGTGTGTGACCCGGTCAAGCAGAAGTGATGTTTCTCTCCATGTCTACCTGATCTCGTGCTAGCCTTTGGTCGGAGGTCCGTGTTCCCCTAACTCGATTTTTATGTATGTTTTTGGGATTATGATTACGATTAACAACATTGTTAGCTTCGCCATTTTATGCTAAGCATAGGTCTAAATTTTGGCAGCCCCTTCACCAGGTGCTATGATGTCTCAATATGAGTGAAATTCTTCGACGGGACGTGAAAAACAACAAAGAATCAATCAATCATTCGATTGGTGGTGCAGTATTGATTTTGCAGCCTGACTGATTGGCTGTTCGCACCGTCCGTAAAGAATACTCAATCAGCAGTGGGCGAACTACATGTACTATATGACCTTGTGCTGTCTGGTTCAGAACACTTACCATGTTAGGATGTCACCGTCTAGAAATTCAAGAGTGCACTGAGTATTTGATAATTTTCTTCTAGCGATGATAAGAACTAGACAAGAAAGCCCACAGCGCTTAACGGTCACCTGTTATTCATATAGCCCAAACTGGAGTCTCAGATTTGCATTTCTAAGTCTCAGATAAGGAAGTCTTCTGTTACCATCTTTCAAAATATGCATACGATTCCTATTTCATTACTTACAAGAATGATTATCATATCTCACAAAGGGTGTTGTTTAACCGGTTCAGAGAATTTCCAAAATGAAAACCGATATTTCGCTACTTAATGTTAGTGAGATTGACATTGCGCCTAGAATTGATAGAAAACCATCTTATTTTCCCCATATAATTTCCCCGGTAAATTCAATGTATGCATATGGTTACTTTCAAGGTAATTTCATATGTATATATGGTTAGCTAAGTAAATGTCGATCCGGGTTAGAATAGGTCCCCAGGATCCCTTTGCGTGTCGTAAATGCGGCGACTAACGGGGGCTTTTGCGTACAATTACGGATGAGACCGGTAAAAATCGATGGTCCCGTGTCAACAGACGCAGGTGTAGGCAACGACAAAAGACTCCTCCCGCTCACAAGGCCCCGGGTTGCTGAGCAAAGCAGTCTCAAATTTTGCAGCCTCTTCACCGGCATGGTGGTAACGTCTCCATTTGATAACATATTCTCTCGAGTTGGGAGCGTAACACAGATAAATAATCAACATTAATCAAGGTAAAAAGGATAATGGCTAAGCGTCGGAAACCATATTGGCACTTTGAATCGGCAGTGCACTTGAACTTTGAATCCCAAATTCGATAGAACATCTTCGTCTATGCGTATCTAGACATGTATATGATATGGTGCACTCTAAGTAGAAGCATAATGCTGCTAGATTGCTAACTGCTTTGATGTCAGTGCGCTTGAGTTTGACTGATTGATCACAAATCCAAAAATGAACATATTCATCCCATGAGTAAGTCGCAAGTATGTGTGATATGGTGACGCTAGCTACTCGGGTGTGCGATAATACCGGTGTTCCAATATATTCGATACGGTTAATAAAAAATATCGATATTGGATACGTTTTTTGAAATGCGCAGGTATATCAGCGAAGATGCTTTCGGACTCAGAATTTATAGTTCAAACTCTAGAATAGCTCACTTAAATATTACGTTTTAAATGGCTGAAACATTTCTGTGATTGTTTTAAATACTACTTACATGGTTTCTCTAGCTTTCAATAGGGCAATGGAATATGAAACAATGTCTATTGTTGTGTCTGACTATCTCTAAAAAATGGGCTTGCCTTCTTATTTTTGGCATTATTGTCGCAATAGAAATAAATTTTAAAAGTTAATGAAAAACGAGAAAAGGTCACTCTTGACTATTCTTATTTGAAAATATTGGGCAATAGCATATCGCAGTACATTTGAATAATATCGCCAATATCGGCGATACGAAAATCGCACCCGATACACAGCCCTCTAGGTAGAAAGGAAAATGCCTTGAGGCCTTCGATGTCCAGTGTTGCTTGACGCTTTGACGCGTTTGAGCTCCAAAAAATTCAACAGGATAACAGCTTTGTCCCATGGTAGACGATATGCATGATAAATGTGACTCTAGGTGGTAAAGTGTACACTTTAAAGCCTTGGAACCATTCTGTCGAACAAAGAATGGACAGACAACTCGATTTCAGTATCCCTGCCACCCACACACCTCTAACTTGTAATTATGATAAAAGGCTTCCTGCCTCATCTCCAAAAATATCCATTTAGGTTTCAAAATCTGAGGGAGATGGGATTTTGACACTTTGTCTGAATGGATGCAAAAGTAATTCTGGAAAATTTATTAAAATCCCGTATTAAACCATCTTAGGCGGGGCAATGGCGTATATTTACCCTTCTGTCTTTAAGAAGCGCAGGAAGTGGTAATGAGTTACAATAGACTACATGAAAACTGTGTAGCTGGTTCCAGCTGATTAAGCAAGTAACTAACATTGTCTTTGTTTGTAAATCAGCTAAATTATAGCTGTTTCTTCTTAAATGAAGCTAGGGTTTACTTCAACCTCTGGGAATCCTACTTCTACTCCTAGCAATTCTGACTAAAGATGAAATTCTTCAAAAAATCAGCCTTTCTGGTTTTGAATACTTTCAATATTCCGAAGAATCCAGGATCATTTGAATTAACGCATACCTTTACTGGATTCCAAAATTTAATAAGAAATCACTTACAAACAAAGATAGCATCGCTGGGTCGCAGTAATGCTCTACCAAAGCCTCTATTTTTAATTCTAACAAAACTACTACAGCTGTTAAGGAGTCACTTCAGATATACTGTTCCACTACAGTATTCGCAGAAGTGGTGTCAATGCAGTATGTGGATTCTCAAAAACTCTAAAGAGGCTTAATAGAAAATTCCATCACGGAGAATTTTTCTAAAAATTCGATTGGGGCATCAAAACATAATGTTTCTCAGAAGCTTTTATACAAACAATTCTCACGATAAAATTTAAAATCTAGGCTTTTCAGATAATTGATTATTGCTTTTTGAAGCAAAAACGGCACCCGAAAATACAGTTTCTGGTCATCTGGGAAACAGACACATATTTTGCAAAACCACTCTGATTGCCCACACACGTACTCTGAAGAAGATATTAAGAGCATTGCTTGGGTTTCTTATAAGATATATATTTATGTAGTCTTTGGAGACCATGGGGTCTTCCAAACAATCTGTTGGTATTCTATGGGCACTTAATTGTGGCGCCCCTTTTGGGGCAGACTTATTTTTATATTCTATCACGAAAGCAGATTGTTCAGAAACTGTTACGGGATATAAAACAAAAAAATTGCCGAGTCTTCAACCTTACTTTATAGGTATAATGACGATGTCTATCAATTAACAATCATAATTTTCACAATTATGTCATTTTTGATATATCCTGACGAACTTGAAGTAAAGACACCCACAGACATCTGACAGATGGGTGCTTCATATTTGGATAGTTTTACTTAAATTTGACTCTAATGGCAGACTGACAACTAACATTATCTGATAAACGTGATACTTTTTTGAGCTTGGCAATGTCACGTTTCCTTTTTTGAGTAGTAGTGCATTATCACTGCTTATCGTGTTTATGTCTTCTCAGGTTGTTCGATAACGGGGCGCAAGGGCATGTCATGCGTATGATGATTTTTTAAAGCGAGGCAAACTACTAACGAAAAGTTGATTTGCAGGGTTTTTAATAACAAATCTCGTTTAAAGTCATCATTTCGCAATTTTCTAAACGGTCGCTAATAACTGACCTTGTTGCGATTAAATTATCAGCTTAAATATATGTGACTGAATTTTTTTATATCCTTTGTTAGACTGGTATTTTCATACTAGATTTGACGACGGGTAACCCGT
>CAJDSM010001633.1:0-33278 GCA_903981925.1 Ostrea lurida
ACAAGATGGAGAGGATTCAGTAAAGATACAGTGGTATTCTTGAGTAAATAATGTATTCATAATATTATGTATTCGAGGGATGTTCCAAAAATAATGACACTTGACTGTTTTCACCCACATTTATTATCGGCTGCAGGAGGAGCGGCCGATCTATTTGTGATTGTGTTCCAAAGTGCGCATGGTGAATTAAAGGGGGAAGTGTCTAGTGTTTCAAGAAATTGAATTTATCAATAATATTAGTAAAAGTTCTGAATAAAGAGTTTCAGAAATATGTATAAAGTAAAATATGAATAACTGTTATCTATGCGTTTTATTATTATTCAACGAATATTATGAATTCACAACTTTAAACGCAGTTTATGCAACAAGTACTCCCCCAAGTGGCAGTGAGTAAAATATAGAAGCAATTCATTATGGGGTTTCTAGATATTAATTCTATAAATGGATAGATAATAACAAGTTATTTTGGTTTGAACATGCAGCGACTTCAAATATTTTAAATTTTGTATATTTTGATTGCTGCTTTGCGTTAAATCTCAATCTGCAAGCCAAATTTACAGTCAGTACATCCAGTCCAACAAATGACATCGCCATCATCATGTGACACAGATCCGGGGTATGCCTTTCAACTAGAACACCGATGTTTCTGCAATTTTTTTTTTTTACATTCAAAATCAAATTATTGTATAGTTGCTTCATTTGTCTATCTTCATGCAGATGCGTTTACATTTTAGAAATCATTTCTCAACTACAATTTAGCTGCCTAATTAAAAATGGCCGGTGTTGAAGGGCATGGACAAAATATAGGGGACAAGAGTATATCGTTTCTGTATGTTTCTTTGGAAATATAATCTATTTAAAAAATTAAATTTTAGCAGCCGATTTGATGCTTTGCATCAAAATTATCTTGTTAATCTTTTATCCTATTATTCGTCCCTGTCCTTCAAAGTACTCACCCTTGTCGTGGGTACAATTTTCAGTCTACCAATCCGCTTTTGGAAACATTTTGTATACCTTTCGTAGGGACACCCATCTCATACTGATGAATTGCAGACCCAAGGCCATTTCGTTGTTTGTTTCTTTTTCCAGATAATAATGTAGCGGTCAGACTGGTTCGATTACCAGTGACCAGTTAGCACAGTTGGTAGAGTACCTGACTAGAGAACTTCCAGGGGGTCCGGGTTCCAGTCCCGGTCTCTTCCTACCATCGATAACTCTTTTTGATCCTGAGCGTCAATCCATTGCTTCACGTACATCAACACTATCAGTATAAATGAATGTATTTAAACCAAATACGACTCGTGTGTATTCTCTAGGAAACCTAAACAGATCAATTCTTCAGAAATCTTTCTCTTCTACTGAGACGTCACCAGATTTAAGTCAGGCGCCACAAACTGTGATCAATGTATGGCATTCAGGGCCGTGGCAGTGAGGGGTTCTTTATCGTTCTAACATCTGCGGTGACACGGGATCTTGGTTGTTATGGTCTCGCTACTCACTTCTGTTGGTCAATTTTTAAATGCCAAGCATTTTGGTGAATAGGCAATCTACGTTTTAGGTTTGGCGCGAACAATATTTCGAACCAACGACCTACTCAACCACTAAGTGAACGCTTTTTACCGCTGAATCACCCCAGCTGGTAAAGAAAATAATATACCTTAAAGGCTGACAGATTTTAAAGTATTGTATAGAAAAAATACAGCATCGAAGGAAAGAAAAAGGGCAAATTAATTGTCCTCTTTTAAAAAATATTCTAATTCTTCAGAAAGGATCTTAAACTAAGAATGATAATGTGATTATGTTCAAGCATTCCTAAATGAGTTTGAACTTTATGTGAAATAAAAAACAAACTTACAACTAGTTTTTATCGAAAAAATCGTTTATTTTAAGGTTATCCTTGAGATAACAAGAGATTCAAAATACCCTTAATCCTTTGGTTTGAAGTAATTATATATATACATGTATACAGCAAGATGCTACTGAGAAATGTTGAGGCATTGGTTTTGCAATATCCTACTTGAATTTTTTTTTATGAAACACAAAATTATAATTTTACAAAAAATTGGTATAAAGGAAATATTTGAGCCCAGTGGAACAGATGTAACCTAATCTTTCATAAGACTATACTCTATCTCTCTCTATCTTTCTTTCTCTCTCTTTCTTTCATTTAAAAAAGTATAGTATGATTTTTTTACTTGCTTTGCATATTTTGTATTTATATGAATGAAATATACAGATGTCTGAAAAATAAAAAATCATAAAAAAAAAAAAGAATGATAATGACTGTTAGAATTTTAATTTAAGATAATTTGCAAAACATGCAGGAAATCATTTTTCACCGGCCGAAAAAAAACCACCTATTGAGTTTTATTTTTAAATTTGCTTGTCACAAAATTTAGAAGTTTGCCCCCCCCCCTCTTTCAGGGATTTTTTGGAAGTTTGCCCCCCCCCTCTTTCCGGGATTTTGGACGTTTGCCCCCCCCCCTCTTTCAGGGTTTTTGGACGTTTGCCCCCCCCCTTTCAGTGTTCTAATTAACCTTTTTTTTTCCAAGATGTTTGCCCTCCCCCCTTCTTTCAAAAACAGTCCTACGCCTATGGGGTATTACACGGAGATACCAAATAAAGGTACTGTTTATCCGAGGACATTATATTTCATTGTTTTGGTGGTGTTTACATGCCCAAAAAGTCAAATACGTCACGAACATAACAGAAAAAGAGATTTCTTCAATCGCCAAATCAAGACCCCGCGATATTGATTATCCGTAACTATGAAAATTTTACATCTTCAAAATTTTGTCTGTGCGGTATATCAAGAGCCGGAATTCATTATTTTTTTAGCTTGTAGAAGTTGGCATTTAGGTCAGATTGTACTCGGGTTTGGAAGACCAAAGTGGTGTCTGGCAATATATGAAATATTTGTTAATGGATATTGTAAACCCATGGAAATCGGAATCTTGAATACAAGACCTACATGTGTAGTGTTCTAGTGGAGAGAGAGATAACTATTCTGTAGAAGTACTAGTCTTCTAATGAACCATGAAAAAAGATATCTTCTGGAATCCGATTCAAAACGCCTTATCTGCGATGTTCAACGAAACAGGTTTTAGGTGCTTCTGGTCCAATAGAAACGCTCGTAAAAATATTTCGGTGCAGCCCTTAGAAAAGCTTGAACAGCGTAATCTTATATCTACTCAGAACAGCTTCAATGTAAATTCACAGCGACTCAGAAGAGTTATATAAAAAAAAAATACGGATTTCAGTCAACCAGAAGCTTTTTAATTTTTTTTGTACAAATGCAATAAATCAAGTTCTTTTCGACCGATGCTAAAAAATTTTTTGTTCTTATTTCAATAAGGTTGCAGTGAATGAGAATGCGACCAAATGCATGACTTGTGTATGTATTTTTTGATCCGTTCGTTTAAATTTAGGGCTCAGCATATTCTGTTAGATGTGTGTAATATTACGATGTCTGGAAGATAAACAGAAGCGGGTCAGAATCTGATCATGTGTAGAGATATAACATACTGTTTTAATGCTCCACTTATCACCGAGGCTTTAGCAAACTCCTTGTTCGTTTCACGCACCTGCTGATTTCAAGTTTTTGCCACATTCTACTTTATGGTTTTTTGGTTTTTTTTTTGTTTTATTGGTATAATTCTTACGACTGTACATGATTTAAAAACAAAATCACGTTATGGGTATGGTAAATTTAGACTGTTTCTTCGTTAAAAAAAATTACTAGACACGAAATAAACAAGAAATACATGTACCTGGTATACTTTTTGTTTAGAAATAGTATTGATAAATTATTAATATCTATATTATTTTATATACGGTTTTAATGATATACCTTTACTTGCATTTTAATCACGTTTGAATAAAACAATATTTGTAGTGTCACGAGAATTTAGCATATTTCCATAAATTCCAAGTTTTGAAATCAATTAAACAACCATGTTTAAAAATTACCAGCAAACAATATAAGGCATAAATAGCAAAACGGACTTCTTTGCAAAACATTGCAGGTGGTCTAGTTAAAAAAAGAAAAATATCAGCGAAAAATTTACTCTCTTAAAATTTAGCCTAAACTCTGCATTTTATGTATTCTTCATTCTCAAGCTTTACACGTGTTATGTTGTGCTACGTCACGTTTAAAAAGGTTGAAGTTGAAATTGCCGTCGGGGGCTTAGATTACGACTGAAGAGAATCACTACTGTAGCTCGCTTCTGGGAAATTCGGAAGCTTGAGATTCGGTAGTCATCGGTCAGAAACACTAAGGCCAAAGTGACCAAAAAAACGGACCAAAGTACAAATAAACGGACATAACGGGTACGCGTTTCCTGGGAGTAGAGGGAATTATACATAATGTTGGTGTAACAAATTTCTTTGAAACAGCCGCCATTTTGAGAATTTTGAAGATTATTTGACTCGGATTTTAATTCCATTGAAATGAGGAAACCTTTACTCTCAATTTGCTCAAATATGTGGAGTTTTCAGTCGGGCTATTCCATATCATGGACCAGTATGAAGTTCTTTTTTCTTTCCATTTTATTAATTCCAGGATGTCTGTGTGCCAACGTTGCACTTTTATTAGGTAAGTAATCCCATGATGCTTAGTGTCGCCACGTCACATCATTGTATCCTTACTGCAAGAAAATTGAGATTCTTTGCCTAACTCTAACATATGGCTTATAGTCACCTACCCGGTCCGGAAAACAATTCTAAAATAAAGAAAATCAATTTTTGTATAGCAATGCTATAGTTTTATTCATGGTTTTATCTTAGTGGAGAAAACATACAAGTGACAATTTACATCAGATTATAGTGATACCTGATTTATATGCATAAAAATATGGGTTTATTTATCATAAACCCTTCAAATTATATAATTAGAAATCGCTATATACAATGACATTTTAATGTTTTTAATTCATTGTAAAATTGGCAACAGCAAACCCGGAGAGAAAGTTAAATACTTTAAAACAGGCGACAAAGTATTAGCTGTAACAGAGCAGAAATAGAGATCGACCGCCACTGTAGCGCAGTTTCTCTGTATCAGCAGTTCTGTTCTCATGCCGTCAGCCAAACGAAATTGGACACGTAGACATCTGCTTGGGCCAAAAAAAGCAATAAAATTTGTTTCAAAAGAAGATTTATCTGATTGCCTTGATATAGTTAGGTTGAATGTTAATTATTAAATTGTATTTTGTCGAGACTTCCATTTTTTGTAAATAAAAACTTATGATTTTTAGTGGCGATGCGTAGGCTCGTTTATCTTATACAGTATTGATCAGTCTTTCTAGTTGTTTTTGAGTTTGGACAGATGTACAGCTGTAAAATTATGACAAGTCGTTATAAATTTTTTTTCGAAAAAAAGAAGAATTTCTTCAATTAAAGTAATTTGAAAAAAGAAATCTCGTAATTATAAAGATATATTTCTTTTTGCAAATTGAAAATCCGTGAATTATCCGTGAAAATGTTTTTTCGATGCTTAATCTTAAGCCTTCAAACATATTTAAACGCCATGATGAAATTTTATACTTCATTCCTTTTGAAGTTACTATCACCCGTTATATATCATTTAGGTTGTTTTGATGTGCTCATGACTACAAAAATTTCAAAAGCAAAAATCAGGCCATACTGGCAAGCTAGGTCGTTACAACGACCATAAAATTTGCGAAATGCTGTCTTTAGACGTGACTGTTGAAACCCCTGCAATAATATCTTGTTTGTAAGTAGCCTCCTTCGATTAAAAATTGATCATACGTAGAACAAGCTCTTGCATATCGAATACTTTGAGAGACATACACGCCATATATAGGTGATGATGGAATGTTGCTACATAAATAGGGGAAGTGTATCAATGTTGAAAGATTTTTACAACTATTCTATATAAAAATGGATAGCCATGATCTGAATACTTTAAATATTTCTGGATATTTTCTCGTTGAACAGCACAAAGATATTTAGTCGTTTGCAGAGATGGGTCCCAGCTGAACTAATAAAAATGGTCAAGGTCATTTTTCACCTTGAAAATCTTTCTACCTTACAATTAAGTTCTTTGGCTTATGCTTTATGAATGGTATGCCGACGTGAATAACGCGCTTCATAAAGTATTCCGGCATAAGTGTTGCAGCTCATACCATAATGTACACACAGGTTTGAAAATTTACTTTTTGATTTATTTTCATTTCTAACTGAGCTCCGCCATAGTTAAGTTACATTGTCTTCTTGGTTCAGATCGCCACCAACATTTAATGGGGACTTCCATAGACCAAGATATCTTTCAAAGAGATCTGACCATTAGTTTTTGCTTGAAGTTGCAGACTGACAAATAAACCCCACAAACAAATAAATAAACAAGTCTTGAGCAATCAGAGATTGCAGACCTCCACCAAGGTTACATTAAAGTTTTCTGGATCTAGGATCAGGATCGCCATTAAAATTCAATAGGGACATTCTTGCACCAAAATTAATCTGTTTACCAATTTTAAAAGCGATCCGACTATCAGTTTTTGCTTGAAATTACATTAAAGTCTTTTAGATCCAGGATCCGGATCGCCATCAAAATTTAATGGGGTTCCTTAGACCAAGATACATTTGTGCACCAATTTTTAAAACGACCTGACCATTAGTTTTCCAAAGACATAGTTAACCACAAACAAACGCCGCCGCTTTTATAACCTCCTCGGCGGAGGTTATAATATTCACGCGACATCACAATGTTGTACTAAACAATAAAGTGGTCAATAATTTACATAATTATGACATCACAATGTTGTACTAAACAATAAAGAGGTCAATAATTTACATAATTATGACATTACAATGCTATTTTGAATAATCAAATGGCAATACTATCCATGTGACATTAAAATATTGTACTAAACAATGAAATGGACCATGATTTCCATGTGACACTACAATGTTGCATTTCACAGATATGC
Organism: Ostrea lurida; assembly: GCA_903981925.1. Taxonomy (NCBI): domain Eukaryota; kingdom Metazoa; phylum Mollusca; class Bivalvia; order Ostreida; family Ostreidae; genus Ostrea; species Ostrea lurida. Next base: position 6,948 of record CAJDSM010001633.1, read on the forward strand.
AAAAATATTCTTGTGAAATTACAATGTTGCACTAAACGATATAGTTAGCAATGATTTCCATTTGAAATTAACAATGAAATGGATAGTGATACTCATGTGACATTACAATGTTGTACTAAACAATAAAATGGGCAATAATATGCATTTGACGTTACAATGTTGTGCTAAATGAAATGGGCAATAATATACAAGTGACATTACAATGTTGTACTAAATAGTGAAATGGAAATGGACAACTAACCCGTTACATTTACGGAAACCTATCACGACTGTTACATTTTGTAGATTGACTATCGGATTTCTAATTAGTCTACAAGACTGTGATTTTCTTGAACGTGTTGGATTGTCATAGAATGTTTCAAATCAATTTCATTTTTCCTCCTCTTTGTTATTCTGAATTTGAAGGATAAAAATAAACATTTTATTGATTTCAAGTTTTATTTTGGTTTTAATGTTAAAAAGCGTTGATGTAGAGCATTGAGGGAGTCAGCAAGATTCCAGTTCATCTTGAGCAAGTAACTCTATTTCCGGTGGGGAAGCGTTTGCTCTCAATGAACTTCCTCTATGAGAATTCCCTCAATGATATACGATATAGTACACTATGATTCAATACTGCCTACATATTCAGAATTTACATTCATAATAAATGATATGGGCTCATAAATCATGATTACTTGATACTTGTTAAATCAAGATAAGAAGAAAATTTTCACTCCGTGTCCATTCCGTAAGATCGTCAAGAGATTTGACATTTCATCTAGATCTGCGTCTCTCTAACGCTTGTATGCAAACCCATAAATTCTTTTAATTTGCTCTCCACATGAGCCCAAAATACAATGAACTGTGATATGTATTATTTTCTAGCTATTGAAAGATGGTACGCAACACATGTAATTATACTGGAAACTTCACCCCCTTTTCACAAGTACATGTGCGATGCAAGTGCATTATTTATTTAGTAAAGCCTGAATTAAAGTAAAAAATTAATGATACTAAACTTTGGTAGCCATATTGCATGATTCCTTTTGTCTGATTTTGATGAACTTAAGATACTTTTCAGAACAGAACTGACGGCTGCAATAATATGATCTAAAAAAGCATTCATAAGGTTGTTTATAAAAAGGTTAAAGTACAGAGTGTCATGGGTTATTTCGAAAAGAATTAGAATTTCAACTGATATCCGAAAGGATACGCAAGAATTACTATGATTTTTGTATTCACACCCATAGTATTTATTGATTATTCATGTAGTTGAAGGTAACATTGAATATTTTCAAGGGGTGAAGATTTTCAATGATAACCTTGATAAAATGCAATATTTAACACAAAGCACATGTCAAAAACATGTAACAAAATGGTAAAATAGTTCAAAGTTAACAAGTTGAAACGTTAAGTGTCTCATTTTCTCTAGTATACCAGCCAGACTGCCGATTATCGTCTGTTTCTTTTTAATCAATCTCATTACTGTCACGCATTGCAAACAGCATCTATTTCAGTTTCTCTGCAGTATCTATTTCAGTTTCAATGATCTACGGCGAACCATACGCGCATCAATTTTATGCTTGTGGTATAATTTCACCCGTTATTAAGTATTGTATTGTATCGTATTATATCGTATTGTATTCCCATTGCCAAATGCAATCACCCTGGAGGGTGTGGTTTTTACTCCTACACAAATAGGCCCAAGGGCTCGGTGAATATTGTACTTCTCAGGTGTCTAAATCATTGTATTGACCTCAAAAACAGTAATAATTGTATATTAGTAGGTTTTGTTACATGCAGATAAATCACTGGTGTTATACATAGTGTGATTCTTAACTGGCCTGCTACTTAACATTGTAGTGATTTATGCGGTAAATCTAAGATATTGTTTCCATGAAATAATATGGCTGTAAATTATACGTATATTGACTGCAAGTTTCTTCCCTAAAACAAGCATAATACAAAAATTGAAATAAAATGGAATCAATGAATGAAAGCCAATGAAAATTATCTAGAGTGACATAAGTGAAACTTCAAGAGAAAGAGAAAAAAAACCTCTCACAGCAATGCCTTGTGCTGATCGTTTATCTTATCCCACAAACCCGAATTCTGTTCTTCCGGTGAGCGTCGCGTCATTTCAAGTTATCTAGTCGGTGCAGAATTTAACCACAGCTTGGAAGGACAAGTGAATGGTATCAATCAAATAGACCAAGCTCTTCAGATAGAGTGAGATACAGTTACTGCGATTTCATCATTTTTCGTTCAATGCTAATTTTACTCTGTAAGTAAACTACGAAAATGAGTTAGTTTGTTCTTCTTCACGAAATTGTGAATCTACGAAACTGTATCATTTCATAAATTCACGAACTGTGATGCCAATGAAAACTGGTGACACCCCATGATAAATAAGAATGATTCAGATGGCATTAAAAGTTTACAAACGGCAATATAAATCAAGTTCTTGTCTCGGTATAATGACCTCCATAGTGCATTGCATATATGAACTGAATACAAGATACACTTCTATTTCTCTGAAGAGAAATGAAAGACTGAACCACAATGCAAATAGTCACTGTATTTCTACAGGAAAGATTATGTTTCTAGACAATACAAGCTTAAGAAATGGAATCTTTTGTCAAGAGTTATGGGTAAATCAATTTTTCAGCTGAATGTGATGCCTTACATGGTAGGGTGTAAACGTGATAATATAAACCGAACAGTCGATTTCAATGTTGTTTTCTCGCACATTATTGTTTCTGTAGTTGTTTTTAGGTCCCATTTTTCACACTAGCAGAATCAATACCATTTTCAAAAAAAGAGTTACCTATGCATGGCACTCGGGGTCAGTTGTGAAGTGAGCTTCCTGACTGAATCACATTGCTAACTAAACCAATACATACTTGACTCGCATGTCAATGCTGCACTGTCCATTTGTACAGCAGAAGCTATCATTCTGATGTTATTCTGTAAAAAATGCATCAAGACTGAAAAATCCAAATAAACATTGATCAACATAGTACCTCATTTTGAAGGACGAGAAGAGAATAACCAGGACCGAAAATATATTCTTCTAGTGTGATTTAGTGGCTTAGCTCACATGAAGACGTGTTTAAATCAACACGCATCATTCTCTGCAGACCCAGCATGTGATTTACGATACACAGGATGATTCATCCAATTTGTTTTCAAAAACTAAAGAAAATTACCACAAAAGGTTGAAATTGTGTTTATCTGCTGCCATTCACATCTGGTACTACAAACACTTCTTGCTTACAATCCCTATTTCTACATTAATTAAGTTAAATCCAATTATGCAATTTTTAAACATCATTTAGAGTTTTTCAGCTAAATATTAGTTCTTTACAAGGCTAAAAACAAAAAGTTTATAAAAATTTAGTAATTATTCTAAGCTTAGGAATATTGAGTAACCTAATCACGTGGCGTGATACTAGTAACTAATGCAGCCGTCTAAATTTGAAGAACAGTGTGCAAAAGTTCACTGGGATATGAACTTGGTTGGTTCATGATTGTATGTAATTTTCTGAGAATTCCATCTCTAAATTCGTATTGTAACTTCAAAACGAAAATATTTTAGCATTGTAACTTCAAGAAATTTACAGTACAATTTTTTTTCTACTTGCGAAATGCTAATTTTGTTTTCACAAGATATTTCATGTAGCAATGGTATTTCAAGGTCATATGATTCTGAACAGAATTAATCAAAATTAATTATTATTTGATCTCAGTGAACGGAAATGTCTATATGATCCATCGTTTATTTGGTGTCTAGTGTTTGAGTATACATGTATAATGCAATGATGAACTCAATATAATAAAAACACGTTGGAATTGAAGTATTGTATTTACTGCAACTGTGAGATATATCAAAACAGGTTTCATGGCGTTTCATTTTATCTATAAAAAAGCAAGAAAACCAGACAACAAAGCTCTAAACACAAGTCATCCAAAAAGGTATAAATTTATTGTCTTGGAAGTTGTAAAATACAAAGTGACTAACATTTCCTACGGCAATATTGTAGGTATTGTATACAAAGTTATTTTCGCTCCATTTTATTTTCATCTGGTTTCGTCCAGTTCTAAAATTCTCCCAAACACAGTCGTTTGAAGAAAGAAATATGGTCAAATGCTGTCTGATGTGTTTCATAGCAATTATTAAGTCGTTTTTCATACACTGATTTGAATACAGATTACTACATTTACCTGATCAAGACAAAGGGCTCACGGCGGGTGTAACCGGTCGACAGGAAATGCTTACTCCTCTTAGACACCTTATTCCACCTCTGGTGTGTCCAGGGGTCCGTGATTGCCCAACTCCTGTTTGATATTGTGTTTGGGAGATTGATCACAGTTCGTTGTCTTTGCCTTTATGAGAGAGACTAACAGTTTCGTTCAGTCTTAAATTCACCCACTGTAAACGATAGCGTAGGAACAAAATTAATCTGTACGAATTTCTCTCCCTATACAATAATCTTGGCAACTTGATTTGAGAATAAAACGATTAAAGTACGTTTCACAGCTTAACATAAAGAGACCCATTTCATTTTTTTAATATAACACTTGGTTATAAATGACATCTCCTATTCATATATCTCGTGATCTGTAATTCAAAAATTACTTCGTAATTTTAGATTCCACTCTGATTCTACGCAGAAGTACTACGCACTGCTTCGTACTTGGATATTTTATTGAACATTGATATTAACGGCAAACTAACTACTCAACTTTATGACAAACGGGACGATTTCGGCTTCTCCATCGTCAATTTCTCATATTTATGTAGCAATATTCCATCATCACCTGCATATGGTGTATATGTCTCTCAACTTATTCGATACGCAAGAGCTTGTTCTGCGTATGATCAGTTTTTAATTTGAGGAAAGTTACTTACAGACAATTTCTTGTTGCAGGGTTTCAACAGTCACGTTTAAAGGCAGCATTTCATAAATTCTATAGTCGTTATAACAATTTAGTTTACCAGTATGGCCTACCATTGAGTCAAATGCTGTCTGGTGCGTTTCATAGCCATTGTTAGGCCGTTTTTCACACACTGGTTTCACTACGGTTTGTTCCATTTTTTACACACTGGTTTCACTACGGTTTGTTCCGTTTACCTGATCAATACTATGGGCTCACAGCTGGTATGACCGGTCAAAAGGGGATGCTTACTCCTCCTAGGCACCTGATCCCACCTCTGGTGTGTCCAGGGGTCCGTGTTTGCCCAATTCTTGCTTCTGTATTCTATTTGGGACTTACGAGAATAATCACTGTTCGTTATCTTTGCCTTTACGAGTACTTTGCCTTTACAAGTACTTTGCCTTTACAAGTACTTTGAATTTGATATTAAAGCAATACTGGATTTAGTCATTGACAATATCTTTATAGTCTTTGATTATCAGGTCTTCCAACAGTCTTTCGAATTTCCATGGGCACATATTGTGCTCATTTGTTTGTTGACCTGTTTTTAATTTCTTGCGAGACGGAATTTATTCAAAAGCTTCTACATGAGAAGAACAAATCACTAGCTGTGGACTTTAAATTGACATTTAGATTTTAGATATATCGACGACGTTCATCTATGAAATAATAATATATTTCATTCATATGTCGATTCGATATATCTCAGTGAACTAGAAATAGAGATACGACAGAGTAATCCATATTTGCTTCGTACTTGAATATTTCATTGAACATGGCCATTAAAAGCATTTATGACAAACGGAGGAACTATACATTGGCGAAGTACACAATGTGTTAAATGTAATCATAGTCCAAAAACATATATATATTTTTATCAAGTGGAGTGGAAGACAACACGGACCTTCGACAAAAGCGAAGGCAGGATCAGGTGCCATAGGAGGAGCAAGCATCCTCTGCTGACCGGTCACACCCGCCGTGAGCCCTTAGTCGAAATAATAAGTACTAGTAAACTGGATTAACCCGTAGTCAAACAAGTTGGAAAATGACAGTCTAACAAAAAGGTATGAAACAAATCAGTCAACATGACTTAGTGATAAACTTGTAATCGCAAACAAGGTCATTATAGCAACCATAGAATTTCGAATGATGACTTTAAATGAGATTCGTTATAACCTCGCAACATCAACTTTTTGGTAAGTAGTTAGCCTCGCTTTAAAAAGTCCTCATACGCATGACATGCTCTTGCGTATCGAATCAACTGAAGACATACACACCATAAGCAGGTGATAGTGGTTGCATTACTACATAGAAAGGAAAGTTGACGATTGCAAAGTCAAAGTAATCACGTTTATCATATAATGTAGTTGTCAGTTTTGTCATTAGAGTCAATATATGTAAAATATCCAAATATAAGCAGATCTATCAGGTTCTGTGGTGTCTTTATTAATTTCTGAGTTCGTCAGGATACATCAAATGGACATAATTGTGAAAATTATAATTGTTAATTGATAAGAACATCTATATACCTATATGTAAGGTGAAGACACGGCAAGTTTTTTATCTCAACTTCTATCTCAACTTCTCCACCGTCAACTTCCCATATTTAATTATCAACATTCCATCATCATCTGCCTGTGGTTTTTATATCTCTCAATTTCTTCGACACACGAGAGCTTGTTCTGTGTATAATCAGATTTTGAATCGAGACAGAATACTTACCTACAAGCTGTTGTTCGCAGGAGTTTGAACGGTCACGTTTAAAGTCAGTATTTCCAAATTCTATGGTTGTTATGACGATCTACTTTGCCATTGGGTCAAATGCTGCGCGACGTGTTTCATAGCATTTGTTAAGCCTCTCTGTATACACAGATTTTGACTACGAATTACTCAGTTTACCTAACCAAGACAGTGGACTCACAGTGGGTGTGACAAACCAACATATTGTAATAATTCTTATACAGACTGGACTTTTGTTTGGCCTTTGACCTTCTTGTCCAATAATACACAACTATGGATAAAAACGTAAAAGATATTGCTCTTCACTAGAAAAGACATCTTTTTTTCAGAGACATTTAAAATGGCCATGTGTGCATAGATTAATTAACAGGAAGGAAAGTTGCATATTTATGTAATGGCAAAGATAACAAACAGTGATCAATCTCGTAAGCCCCAAATAGAATACAAAAACAAACACGAACTCTTGGACATACCAGAGGTGGGATCAGGTAGAAAATAGCTCATTTGTTTCATTTGACAGCACCGTTGATTTTATACCTTTTACTCAAACCTTTAAAACTGTAACGTGTGTTTTTGCCATTTGAATTTTCGCTTAATTATATACCTATCTACGCATCAAAATCAGCGCATGAAGTGTTAATAGCGGGTTGTTTTCAATAAGATTTTATTGCATCGTTTCAGATGAGGTTGATTTGTTGGAGGTAGTTAGTATAAATGTAGCTACTACGAGAACGAGGGGTATGTGTAGTGGGAGAGATGACAATCGGGCATTCCAAATCACGGGAGAGGAGCAGCTCACCGCGCCATTTCAGACTGCTTTCAAAGGTGAGGAGCTAAGTTCTTTGGTACACATTTGTAAAACTATCGTATAAATCCATGGGTATTCGATGAACCTCGAAAGGTATATGAAAAAACATTTAAATACCTTTCGAGATTCGTATATCCTCGATGCCATATGATTCCAACTACTATTACAATGTAGCAGGAACATGTTACACAGTATGGTTACTTGTAAGTTACGATAGAATTTGAAGGCTACCCAACGTCCATGTTATAACAGAAAGGCTCACTGTTTGGCGTCATTTCCGTGTTAAGAAGCTGCAAAGAAATAAACAATACAATCACAAATACATAATGTACTCCAGTTTTCTCCATGCTCTTATGAAAGGTCTGTTTCACAAGACAATGTTAAAATCGCCATCAAAATTATACAGGTCCGATTTTCATCAAATTCTTTGCAATGGAAAATCGAATGAGCAATGGAAATATCTCCATATACATGTAATGAAGAAAAAAATGTCAGATCGTAGAAATGTAAAATGTCTAGTAATTTGACTTTTTTATCCCCTTTTCTATGTATTTTATTTTGGAACGGATAATCAAGTAACCATATTAAGATAATTTAGCTTAGATTTGTTTCAAAATAAAGGTTTGCATCACGTTTATATGCATCCTCTTCTCATTCAGATGGCCTTCCAGCAGATTTTTCCTTAATGGCCACTTTTAGGCAAAACAACAGGACAACAACAGATGGCAAATTATCTATACCTTTGCTGACAATTTATAACAATGATGCTCGACAAGTATTCGGGTTGTACGTAGGAAGTGATGCAATGTTTCTTCTTAGTGACGAGGAGGCCAGAACAACCTTTGAAAAGGCAACTCCCTTCGAGCTGGACACTAACGATGAAAGTAAGGACAATGTTAACGTACGCTACTTTTTAGGTCCGGATATGGAACAATGTTAACGTACCTACTATTTTAGGTCCGTATTGGGAGTACATTTACGTCATTGTTTGATTTATATTGAGAGATACTGCTTTCAAATTCATGATGCAAGCTTTATATAGCAAGATTTTATACAGTTGAATACAAATTAGTTTGAAAGTAGTTTGTAAGCGGTAGAGGTCAACAATCCTGTATACAGCACTACGATTTAAACGAGAACAATAATCATTCATTTTAGAGACAGAAGCTGAAAATGAGTCTATTTAGTCAAATTACAGACATACATTGTGGTTTCAACTTTTTAGTACGAATATAAAATATAATTGTATAAAGCCAGTGTACATATGTCGGAAAAGGCAAACATAACAAACAGTGATCAGTTTTGCAAGTCCCTAACAGAATACAAAACAAGAGTTGGGCAAACACGGAACCTTGAATATACCTGAGGTGATGTAAATCAAATGTGGATTCTCAAAAATTTAAAGAACTTTTGGTAGACTTGAATAACATAACTTTTCCAATATCAACATAAAAGCCTACGACTTTTCAACACTTTTTACGATAATGAAAAACTAGGCTTTCGAAATCATAGCTAGCTGCTGCTTTTCTGTAAAATGGATCTAGGAAATTCTTATATCTTGTGATCAGTCATCCAAAATATTACTTTGTTACAACACTATTCTGATTCTACGAACAATTATTTTAAGTTAATATTAATGTATTTAGAATATATTAAAATAATTTAATTGAGACTACATCTTATCCCCTGGTGTTCAACTCCACATATACATACACTGAAAACGTTCTCAAAGTAATATTTTGGATAACTGATAATTTTCATTCATTCGTTGATTTCAAATGTCCCAAGTCAACTAGACACTACAGTCTTCCATATATGCGTCATATCATATCATATCATGTATCAATTTTGTATTTCTTAAAGGGTTTATGAGATTGATCGTTATCTTCTCCTTTTCACTGAACATAGATGTCAGACGTGTTTCATACCAATTGTTGGGTCGTTCTTTATACTGGTACACTGAATGTCCACTACGGGTTACTCTGTTTACCTGACCAAGACAATGGGCTCACGGCGGGTGTGACTGGTCGAAAGGGGAGGCTTACGCCTTCTAAGCACCTTATTCCACCTCTAGTATATCCAGGTCTCCATGTTTGCCCATCTCTTAATTTGTATTCCGTTTGGATTTATGAGATTGATTACTGTTCGTTATCGTTACTTTTTATTGATGTTAATGGCAGAAACTACTTCATCTTTTCAATTGCTCTTTACTATAAAATGGCGCAAGGTAAAACACATTAAACGTAATCATAGTGTCTCCAAAAAAACATCATAACAAAATCGAGACGTGCTTGGTCAATCACGCGACCTTCGACAAAAGCAAAGAGATCAGGCCATGGAGAGTAAGCATCCTCTGCCGACCGTCACACCCGCCCATGAGCCCTTAGTCGAAACACAAAGTAAACGGATACATTTCCACACTTTTTTCATATAGAAATCTATGTTCAGTATTTGTCTAAAAGAATTATAGAAACCCCATTTTGAAATAGAATCAGTATAATATGGATCATTTATTTTATCCAAACTTTAATTACAAGAAAACTCTATAGTCTCTAGATATTAACAATATAAATTGGCGAAGTAAATAAGTGCCAAACGCAATCATGGTCCCAAAAAACATATATACAAATCGAGTGTAGGACAAAACGAGCGAGATCAGTCAGTGAGAGTAAGATCCTCTCTCCATCCCACACCCGCCGTGAGCCTGTAGTCGAAACATATGAATATGAACTAAGGGTTACTCGTTTACCTGATCAAGATAAAGGGCTCACAGCAGTGTGACCGGTTGACAGGGGATCACTCCTCCTCTTAGGAGTCTGATTCCACCCTGATTTGTCCAGAACTTGTCTGGATTTTATATTTGTTATAGGATTTACAACATTAATCACTGTTTGATATCTTCACTCGTTCATTAAAAAGGTTATGGTGTTCCTAAAGACAGGCCTCTAGCAAATAAGTTGATGTTACAGGGGTTTCAACAGTCACGATTTAAGCCAGCATTTTGCAAATTGTATGGGCGTTATAATGATCTTGTTTGCGAATACAACCTGTCTGTCTGACGTGTTTAGACCGTTCTTTATACACTGATTTTGACTTCAGATTACTCCGTTTAACTGATCAAGATAAAGAACTTAGTCTGGTTTGATCGATTGACAGGGGATGCTTTCTCCTCCTAGACAGCTGGTCCCTTTTTGGTCTATGCAGAAGTCCATGTTTGCCCAACTCTTAATTTGTATTCCGTTTAGGATTTATAGATTGATCACTGTTCGTTATCTTCACCTTTTCATGACAGTTCCTATGTTTCTTCGGAGATGACCACTATAATCGGCACATAGGTATGCTTCTTCATTGGCTGGTCTGTTTCTGTATTCTTGTGGTGCAGGGAAAATCTTGTGCATGAAAGGGTGAAATATTGTGGAATGACTTTAAACTCAACATTTAAAAACATGGACAGCGTTTATCTATTAACAATATCCATATCTATCATCAATATAAAAGACAATGCACAGCGTTTTAACAGCACCATTACAGTATACTTGTGCGTAGTATGTGAATGGAGTTTAACAAAGTAATGTTGTTAGGATTACGAACCACAAGATTCCTATTTCCAATTTTTATAGAAGAAGTTGTTTCGTGTATGATGTCAGTAAGCCTAACATTTTATTATGGTTGAAACTGTTACAGTCTCGTACGTTTTTGGATGAAGAAACTTTTTCGATTTCCAATTGTCTAAAGGTTCTTTGGAATTTAAGAGAATTCACGTTTGATTTACACCACGTCTTGCATACAAGTACCTTGTAGCATAGCGCATCTGAAATTTCCCCTTCACCGCAGTTAATATTTCCGTGTGGAGTATAGATAGGGGCTTGATAGAAATTTTGCTGCATCTTGCAATATACTTTTCTTTGTAATGGTTTTTGTGAAGTTTTGAAATTCAGTATACACTAATTAAGGTACGGTATTATTATAGGATATTTTTATTTGAAATTGAATAGTACTTCTGTAGAATTCCTTTGAAACCAAACTTTGAGTATAGATTGGATAACTAAATGTGGAACGAATGAGTCGGTATGCAACAAGAGTACTGCTGGACTCTTATTTGATGATGTGGTGGAATTCCCTACTTAAATTGAAAATAAAGTACTTGTTTTCAAAATGGTGTCAAGCGTGTTTTATAAAATGGATACTAGCGTTAAATAATGCCATTTACATAAGGAATAGACTTCTTCTATTCTGTCATTATGTTTAAAGCTTTGACAGACACACAGACGGGGTTTTTTTTTTCGAAGGAGGCAATACACAATCCACCCCCACCCCCAACCCCACCCACCCACCCAACCCAAAAAACTCAGTTATCATATGGAAGTACAATGACATACGACAATGAAATTTGAATTATTGTCAAACATTCATCTGGCAACCATGAATTAAAACAAAATGCATTGATTCATAATATAAAATGGCGAAGTAACAATGTATTAAACGTAATCATAGTCCCAAAAATCACATACAAAATCGAGTGTAGGGCAATACGGACCTTCAACAAAAGTGAAGGCAGGATCAGGTGTAAACTAGAGATTTTAAGACTCGTCTTATATTCCATCAGGGAAAACTAATAGGGTAGGACACATGGAGAATATATTTTTTCACTCCATTTGTCAAACCTTGTCACAACATTGTCTTTTTTGTAATGCTCAATAATTACAATGAATTGGTGAAGATAACGAGCAGTGATCAATAGGACAGGTAGGATCAGGTGGTTAGAGGAGTGAATATCTATGTCGGCCAGTCACACCTTCCATGATCTTATTGTCTTGATCTGGCAAATGGGGAGTAGTCCTTAGTCAAAATCAGTGTATAAAGAACGGCCTAAGAATTGGTATGAAACATGTCAGACAGCATTTGACAAGTTGTTGTTGCAGGGGTTTGAAAAGTCACGTGTAAAGACAGCATTTTGTAAATTCTATGGTCATTATAACTGACCTATCATTGAGTCAAATGCTGTCTGATGTGTTTCATAGGCTCATAGTCATTGTAATGCCGTTTTTCACACACTGATTTGACTACGGATTGTTCCGTTTACCTGATCAAAACTATGGGTTCACAGCGGGTGTGACCGGTCAACAAGGGATGCTTACTCCTCCTAGGCACCTGATCCCACCTCTGGTGTGTCCAGGGGTCCGTGTTTGCCCAACTCTTGTTTTTGTATTATATTTAGGACTTACGAGATTGATCACTGTTCGTTATTTTTGCCTTTACATAATTACTATATGCAGGCGATGATGCTATGTTGTTACATAAACAAGGGATATTGACGATGGAGAAAGCTTTTTTGCCGTTAAAGTTGATTTTCAGTAAACTATATAAGTTTGAAGCAGATGTGGACAACTCTGTTGTGTCTTATTTTGAGTTCACTAGGATATATCGAGTTGGCATGTATTATTAATAGATAAGACGTCGTTAATATATCGAAGTGTCGAATTAAAGGTCACAGCTAGAGATTTTTTCTTCTCATGTAGAGGCTTTTGAATACATTTTCCCTCCTAAGAATATAAAAACGGGTCAGCTTACAAATCTTCTTAGCATGTCCCTATATTTACTCTTCACAACATTGTTAACTGCTGTGAAGGAGAAACTTTAGACAAAATATTCTAGAAGGGTTATATATCAAATGCTGATTCTTAAAAAATCCAAAGTGCTGTTAGTAAATTTGAAATGGCAACCCCCCCCCCCCTAATTCATGCGCATCAAAATTTACTACTTTGCTACACTTTACGCCGCCATTTCTCACAAGAAATGAGACTTTTGATACCATAGCCAGTTGATTCTTTGATGGAAATCGAACTCGTTCTATGTTCATGATTTGTTATCCAGTCTTCAAAATTACTTTGTTGAACACCACTCTAATTCTGTGCATGTGTTACATGTATACGTACTGTAAGGATGCTTACTCCTCCATGGCACCTGATCTTGCCTTCGCTTTTGTCGGAGGTCCGTGTTGCCCTACACTCGATTTTGTATGTGTTTTTGGGACTATGATTACGTTTAATACTTTGTTACTTCGCCATTTTATATTTATGCATCAATATTTTGTTATCATTCGTCTCTCAACTGATTCAATGTGTGAGATTATGCTCAAGGCACGATTAATTTTAAATCAAATTAGACTACTGAAATATATTTCACAAGAAAATTAATTAATTATCATACAACAGCTGGCATATTCTATAAATAGTAACATTATGAAATGGTGAAGATAGCTAACAGTGATCAAGCTCACCATTTCACCTGTTTCATACCTTATTATTAGGCCATTCTTTACGTCCTGATGTTGACTATGGATTACTCCGTTTACCTGATCAAGATATAGGGCTCACAATGAATGTGACCGGTCAACAGGGGATGCTTACCCCTCCTAAGCACCTGATCCCACCTCTGGTGTGTCCAGGGGTCCGTGTTTTACAAACTCTTTTTTTGTATTTTATTTTGGACTTACGAGATTGATCGCTGTTCGTTATCTTTGCCTGTACATCTAAGTGACCTTGAAATAAGTAAGACAGAAGTATAGGGCTCAAGGCGGGTGTGACCGGTCGAAAGGGGATGTTTACTCCTCCAAGACATCCGATCCCGCCTCTGATGTGTCCTGGGGTCCTTGGTTGCCCAACTTTTATTTTTGTATTTCTTGTGGGAGTTATGAGATTGATCACTGTTCGTTATCTTCACCCTTACATTGCTGCCGAAGTTGTCATTTTTTTTAAAATGAGATATAGTTTATTTATAGTCATAAAATTCAAATTTCAATTCACAAATGGATTTGTTACATTCAGATACAAATAATTAATTACAAAACAATTTATTGTTATGGATTAGGATGTTTTATAACATTGTATGACAATCGTATACAATACAAAACTTTGCACATGCTGTAACTGAAAACAAAAACAAAGCTTTGTACATGCAGCAACTGAAAAAAAACAAGGCTTTGTGTATGCTGTAACTGAATTCAAAACAAAGCTTTGCACATGGCTGCCTATAAACACACCTTTGGCTACTGTAGTAACCAAATACGAAACAAGCTTTGTATGATAAATATAAAACAAACCATATAACAGAAACTGAATTCGAAACAAACCTTTGGATCTGTACAGTAATTGAACAAATATACCACCATGTGTTATCGTTATGTTCCACTGTGATGAGTTATCTAGCATTAGTGGTACACAGGGCATTCTCTTTTGTCCGATACTTTAGATGTCATTTCAGTCGATGTTTGCAATAAAGTCTTTAATAGACGCAAAATGAAATGATAAACAAAATTTTCAATAAATGCCCTCTGGATGATCACAGGAAAAGCAAATAAAACATCCAAATTGAAGTTAAGCAAAAATTATTTCGAAATTCCTATCCTCTGCACACTCATATCTTGAAGATAATATTTGCGTGTGGGAGAATATCAATCATCCAGAAGTTTGCATTTTATCTCATGCAGAAGAAATATATAAAACATGAACATTTCGTTTGCAGTTGGCACAGAATAGGTATCAGTGTAAGTGGCGGAAGGGTGACGCCTTACTTTGATTGTGCTCCAGGGGACCCCATTTCCTTCAAGCGTAGCATGTCTCCGGAAGACGCCTTCAGCACTGAGGGAATCGTGTTCATTGGTCGAGACTTACACGATTCACCAGAATTCAAGGTAATTGTCAATTGCAAATGGTGTACTCTAGAATATCATCTAAAGTGTATCAAAGAATTTTTTTCTAAATGGTACCTTTGTAATTTGTTTAAGGGTGACATCCAAGACATGATTTACATCCCTTTCCCAGAGGGAGCCGAAGATGTGTGTCGATATTATTCCCCAGGATGTGACCAGGATCATTTCACTATGAGGACGGATAAGTCGGACCAAGGATTCGTGGACAAGTCAGTGGCCGCTGTAACAGAAGGTGGTGAGGCAGTAATAGTGGAGAAATCCGGTATGGGAGGAGGCACGCAGGGAGTAGTGATGGTGGACAAGTCAGGTTTGGGCGCAGGAGCGGAAGGAGTTATGGTGGTGGATAAATCTGGTGCTATGCAAGTCTTAGATAAATCATCTGGTGGAATCCTTGTGGATGCTAAAACTGGAGAAACCGTGGGTAAAGTCGGAAGTTCCATGATAGTGGGCAAGGAAGGAGCTCCAGTGAGTATAACACAGAGGGTATTGTGTTCATCTTATTATCTTAATGTCGACGTGCAGTTGTCTTTTTCAAAGCATGGTTTTGAAATTTTAATTCAAATAATTAGGATGAGAAGTTTTTGACACATTTAATGTGAAAGTCCGTCTTTACGTCACATTACCTGGTACACGTTTCACTCTGGCAATTGTAAAATTGTCATTCAAAATAATGATTTATGCGTTGTCCTTAATGTAGGATTGAGGATCATTAGGCGTTTAAAATGATGGAATAATCCGTCCTGTTTTTATCTCCTTGTAGATGGTGACTTATGATGCGTCTACTGGAATATCTTACGCCTATAGATACGTAAGAATAACTATACAATGGGGTCAACACTCCCATACCGTAAATACGGACATGTTTTTGCGCTAATTTCTTTTTGCAAAATTGGGTTAAAATGTCCATTAGTTTCGTCACTTCAGTAAAAAAGAAAGTTTTTAAGTTTGCTCGAAAAATGTTTTGCGATTTTCATAATTGTTAAGAATTTATGAAAAGCAAAAATAAGCAGATTTGCGGTATCGAAATATTGTAATATATTTTTTGCTTTGAAGAAAGGATCCTGACGTTTTTAGTTTTCTAAGGTGTTTTCAGTACGTGTAAATATTTGTAGGGAGATTCGGGACCACCGGGGCCAATGGGTCCCCAAGGACCGCCAGGACTGAAAGGAGAGCAGGTAAGATTGCAAAATCACCTGTAGATTATAAATGGAAATCAAATGAAACAAGTACAACAAAAGACCCTCGGACATATTACTGTACAAATTCCTCATTTTATGCGAGTACTGAATTTCAACGTCAATTCGCTGGAATGTAAGATTAAGGACCTTTTTGTATTAGAATCATAGATAGATAGATAGATAGATAGATAGATAGATAGATAGATAGATAGATAGATAGGATAGATAGATGCGGGATTTTTGATTTCGCGAATATGAACATTGATTGCTCGCATATTACTAGGAATATACAGCATAAAAACCAAAATAAGAACAACACTTTCCAAAACTCAACAAGAACAAAAAGAAAACAAAAAGCAACCCCAGATAAAACGTTTGCCAACATGTAATATGGTTATAAATACTGTGCAAACTGAAAAGCAAGCTGTGAAATTCAGGATAGTTTCTTTCGAAACTTAGTTAAAAGTGTTTGGCGGTAAATTCTATTAAGGATACAGAAGACATTTTATCCTGTCTTCCCATAGACCCATCCTTAGTGATTACCTTTTAGCAAATCATGTCATGTTTGAGATGGTAAAGTTGTCTTTATTTCCTCACATTCTACACGCTGTAGCTGATTTTGTGTGTTGTTCTTTTAGGGATTTGACGGACGTGACGGTATACCAGGAGCTTCCGGTTTGACAGGACCTCCAGGAAATGTCTTCATCATCGATGTACGTAAATATTGTTACATAGAAATATGTTCATCAACTCATTAGTTTCAAGGTTCTAATTTTTCAAGGTTCGTAGATTTATAGACATTATTTTCTGGATCAATTGACTTGCCATAATTCAATATCTGATCACATCGTCTCAAAGCAATATCATAGTTTGATTTTCACGTTTTGATAACAACAGGCAAGATTAATTTTCCAAAGAATATGCACTTAATTCATCTATTTCTTGTACAGGCCAATTTTGCTTCCAAAACATCTCACCAAGCACAAGCATTCAGAGAAATTCTTGGACAACACATGGTGAGGCAAATGACAACTAAAGATTTGTCGATTATTGCTATCATATAAACCACCAAAGACTTTCGAATTTCATTGTTAAATCTATGAAGTGTTTACTATTAGATGTGGGTTACATTGTAGCTTGCAATGCGTGGTGCTCCAGGACCTCAAGGAATGACGGGTCTCGCTGGACCTGCGGTAAGTATCCCCCACCCCTTCTCTTCTTTTAGTAATGAAACCTTAACATAAAGTTCAGGCTTGACATAGAGATTTTGCATAAACACTTAATCCCCCGACCAATTAGTAGTATTCTAGAGGATGTAATTTGCATTTTGTGATTCAGTATTTTAAGTCATTTGGGTTTAACTGTTAGTAACATGCATCTTAATTGTGGCATGAAAAAAGTTTATTAATGTTTAAAATTTTCAAAATGCGATACTTGTGCTTTTTTCAGGGACCTCCGGGAATAGACGGTCCTAAAGGAGACGTTGGGAATCCCGGAGAACAAGTAAGGAGATAAAATTACTGTAAAGGGTGAAATATTTGTGTGTGTTTTATTTTCGCTATATATGCGCGATTATATTAATGGTCGGGAAAATAAAACCAGTACAAAGTGTTGTTTTAAGAATTTAGGGGTATGATTCTAGCTCAGTCTACTTACTATCCGCAAGATTTAAACCATCGTAAGATACCGAAACACAAAGATCGCGAAAAGCCCCACGAAATTCACATTAACCCTCCCCCCCCTACACACACACACACACACACACACACACATATGCATACAAGTCTGTGAATCCGCATATTGGTCAATAGTCGCTCCCTGGCAAATATGTTGATTAGCAAACAATAAACATGTAGATTTAGTACTACATATATATGTAGACGTTTTGCATATACCAGGATTTTACTTATTTAAAACTTTCTTATTTGTCCTGAAAAAGGGACAAGGTGTCCCGAAAATGATTCGTGTCGTATGGTCGTTTTAGTGTGCTATATATTTGTATCTATAAGTGTATGGTCATCCATCTAGTTTTAGGGCAAGTATGCGAAGGAACGAACTTAACTGACAAGGCAAGGAAATGAACATGGAAAGAGGGCAACGAAGTGAAAGTAAAAAGAAGGCAAATAAGCAGTATTTTTGTTTCTCGTCGTCGTCTTTGTCTATTTGCTCCTTCGCCCTCACAATTTTCCATTTCAGCTTTGTGGCCTCTGCGTTTTCGCTCCTTTTTCCTTGGACGGACGAACGCGCGACAAGAATAAAACACGATAGGAGAGATTACATGGATAGTTCTGGTAAAATTGAAATGTGTTTATTCTTACAGGGCGTTACTGGACCAATGGGATTCCAAGGTCTTCTAGGACAACCAGGAGAGAGGGTACATATCTGGCTTCTTGAAATTTGATCATTTCCCATAATCCTGTTATAGGGATAACGAATGATGTTAAAACTGTTTTTAAAATGTATTTTAGGGACGCCCTGGTTTGGATGGCGACAGAGGAGAATTGGGACCTCTAGGAGAAAAGGTAAAATTACTTTAAAATGTTATTAGTCTGGATGAGTTGCAAGCATACAAGTAGACTCTTTTAATTAATGGAATCTTGATGTCCATGTAAAAAAGCTTAAAAGCTTATATTATTCCAATGAGAGAGAGAGAGAGAGAGAGAGAGAGAGAGAGAGAGAGAGAGAGAGAGAGAGAGAGAGAGAGAGAGAGAGAGAGAGAGAGAGAGAGAGAGAGAGAGAGAGAGAGAGAGAGAGAGAGAGAGAGAGAGAGAGAGAGAGAGAGAGAGATTATCATTTAAGTGATTAATCGGGAGAGATCTTCAGAATGGCAAACAGTTGTGTTTGTTTAGTGAGATCCCAGTTCTGACATTAAAATACTAGACATTTGCATGAGCAAGCAATTGTATGTTTGACATTTACAACAAACATTTACGTGTCTTGTATTGAATTATACTTGTGTTTGTAGGGGCCACCAGGATATCCCGGCATGCCCGGATTTCCCGGATCAAAAGGAGAACGGGTAAGCACTACTTCACCACGTCTACCGTGGCCTTGTATGTCAAGTTCAGTACGGTGCAACATTTTCATTGACAGTTCAAGCTTCATACATGTATCTTTTCATGACGTCATGTTCAATACGATGTAACCTTTCATGACGTCATTTTCAGTACGGTGTAACTTTCCACAACTCGTGTTCATTACGGTATATCTATTCATCACCTGGTGTTCAGCTCGGTGTAACTTCCAAGACGTCATGTTCAGTATAGTGTAAATTTTTGTAACGTCATGTTCAGTACAATGTAATGTTTCATGTCATTATGTATTCTATGGAAACATACGAAAACGTTTAAGGAGCATCTCTTGTTCTCTATGTTGATATAAAGAAGTCGAGAAATATTGCCAATTTAAACAATTAAACGATTTATTTAACTCAATATGAATCTGATACGGTACCAATTGTGATGCACCAGATGCGCATTTCGACAAATCATGTCTCTTCATTGATGCTCATACTGAAATGCTGGAAATCCAAAACTTGTACTAAAAAATTAAAGAGCTGGAAAATGTAGTGTGCCAAAGACTGGAGCCAAATACGTCGAACGATCAGAGTTATGCCTGAGGGAGATAATCCTTAATTTTGAAATATTTTTTTAATTTTACTATATATATCCGTATTTTAAGCTAGTAGCAAAATACATAGCTACATGTACTGGGCTGTAGAGACCCTTGGGGACTAATAGTCCACCAGCAGATGCCTCGACCAAGGGTCATAATATAAATCTTATACGGTACCAATTTTGATGCACCAGATGCGCATTTCGACAATCATGTCCCTTCAGTGATGCTCATACCGAAATGTTGGAAAACCAAAACTTGTACTAAACATTTAAAGAATTATTATCTTTATGCACTTAACGACATATTTTTCTCCTCTTGGTTGGACTAAAATCAACATCATCACTTGTAGGTAATCACCAAAACCTAAGTCAATAAAATGAATGTCGCCCTGGTTTTTACTCAACTTTTATATACCGGTATTTTGTTGTAAGTCTCCAAAAATGTGGACTAGATGCCAATTTCAGGTTAAAAATGAACGGTGTTTGACATCTTCTTAAATCAACCAATCGACTGAATGGAATCGGTTTTCCATACGTCGATTTTATCTTTGATTTGAAGTCGAAAATTGAAATGTTAACTCATTCACTATTTCACACTAATTTGACATATTCTGATGGATTTGTTCAGATAAATTTGAAGTCGATAACTGAAATGTACGGAAACGTTTATGGAGCACCTCTTGTTCTCTACATCGATGTAAAGAAGTCGACATGTCGCCAATTCGCCAAGTTGAACAATTTAAAACGATTTTTAAAATTCGATAAGTCTTCATTTTGATGCACTAACGAACGACATATTTTTCTTACCTTGGTTGTACTTAAATCAACATGACGACTTCTAGCTAATCGCCAAAAATGAATGAATGTCGCCCTGGTTTTTGCACGACTTTAAAAATATGATATTTTACGGAAACGTTACGAAGCACTCTTGTTCTCTATGTCGATATAAAGAAGTCGACTATCGCCAATTTGAACAAATTTAACGATTTTTAAATTCGATAAGTCTTCATTTTGATGCACTACACGACATATTTTCTTACTTTGGTGTAACTTAAATCAACATGACGACTTCTAGCTAATCGCCAAAATGAAATGAATGTCGCCCTGGTTTTTGCACGATTTTAAAAATATGATATTTACGGAACGTTTACGAAGCACTCTTGTTCTATGTCGATATAAAGAAGTCGAATTTTCGCCAATTTGAACAATAAACGACTTATTAAATTCGATAAGTCTTCATTTTGGATGCACTACACGACATATTTTCTCGCCTTGGTTGTACTTAAAAACATGACGACTTCTAGCTAATCGCAAAAATTAAAGTCAATGATTGTTGGTTAACGCCTCGGTCAACAATGGTTTCTCGGGGTGACAATTTCCACTGTAACCTCTCTTGCAGTCATTATTTATATACTGTACCGCTGAATGATAAACCGCGCCCCACAGTGTGTAAGAAACGTAACAACAGTCCACATTCCTTGACAACGGGTGTTATTCCAAAAAATGTTGACTGCGCGAATTTTATGCGCGTACAGTTCACCATTAGTGTGCATAAGCGGAGCCGGTAAAAAGGATATTTGCAATTGTTAAATCAGCAATTAATGGTTGCAAATCACAAATGAGAAGCTAGGTGTTCCCATTCTACAATTTTTCTTGATGTTTACATTTGTACGCAGTCAAGTTTTGCATGTTTATGCTTGATGTTATGTTTTTGCGTCACAGTATTATGACGTCACAATCGAAAGCTTTCATCTGGTTAATTTAATGCGCATTTACCAGTACATTGGCCAATTTGATCAAAACAGTGCATAAGAATTTGTAATTCATGACATTCAGTATAATATATATAATGACTGCAAGAGAGGGTTACAGTGGAAATTGTCACCGCGAGAAAACCATTGTTGACCGAGGCGTTAGCCGATGGTTTTCTCGGGGTGACAATTTCCACTGTAACCCTCTCTTGCAGTCATTATTTTATTAATTTTAACTTTATTTACTACCCATGCATTAGACATAGGTATACAAAACGTTAAATTTCACAAAAAGACACAATTAATTAATTAGCAATTATATTGATATCAACGTATATGATATTTTGATATTGCATACTCATATAACATGTATAATGATAAACAATCACTCGATTGTGACTAAATGAGACAATATCGTCAAAATATGTTCATTTTTGCAAGAAATGGCATTTTGTCCACATTTTTTCGTCGACTTACAAACAAATATTTTAAAAGTCGCGTAAAAACCAGGGCGACATTCATTTCGTTGACTTTATTTTGGCAATTAGCTAGAAGTCGTCATGTTGATTTAAGTACAACCAAGGCGAAAAATATGTCGTGTAGTGCATCAAAATAAGACTTATCGAGTTTAAAAATCGTTAAATTGTTCAAATTGGCGAAAATTCGACTTCTTTATATCGACATACAGAAACGTTTACGGAGCCTCTTGATCTGTATGTCGATATAAAGAAGTCGAATTGTCGCCAATTTGAACAATGTAACGACTTTTTAAACTCGATAAGTCTTCATTTTGATGCACATACAACATTTTTCTCGCCTTGGTTGTACTTAAATCACATGACGACTCTAGCTAATCGCCAAAATAAATCAATGAAAGAATGTGCCTGGTTTTCCACGACTATTAAAAGATGATATTTGTTGTAAGTCGACGAAAAAATGTCGACAAAATGCCAATTTCTTGCAATTTTTTTTTTTTTTTTTTTTTACATATTTTGATGATATGTATCATCAATCAACCATATTTGAGTGATTGTTTATCATTATACAAGTGTAATGATATGCACTGTCAAATATCTAATACGTTATATGTATCATATGGGCTAAATTAATTAATTGTTGCTTTTTGTATACCCTATGTATAATGCATGGGTAGTAATAAAGTTTAATGTTAGAAAATATTCGTTATTGATAGTCTTGATCCTACCTCGCTTTTGTCGGAGGTCCGTGTTGCCCTACACTCGATTTTGTATACGTTTTTTTGGATTAGATTCGTTTGACACAATGTTAACTTCGCTTTTGTATGAATCTTCCGCATGTATGTAAGATCTATACGGATTTCTACTTAATTGCCTTAATTTTAAACGTATAGCTTAGTAATAGGACTGTCAAAATCTGTATTTCATGACTAGTTATAAAAAAAACCAACCCTCTTCTCTCTCTTCTCTTCCTCTCCTCTTCTCTCTCTTCTCTCCTCTTTTCTTCTCTCTTCAAAGAGATGATTCTATAGGATAGGCTGGAATCTTAATGTCGGTAACTTGCAAATCCAAACAATGTGGGGGTTAAAGAATTGTTAATATGTATAATAAACACTGCATAATGTTATTTTGGATGTTAGGGTGCATTGGTATGCACTAACAAGCCCGTAATAAAAGTTTCTATAACATGCGATTTGTTATCAAAACGAACGTACAAAGCGTAACTTTATAGATGTCGTCAAAAATGCTTCTCTAGCATGAAATAACATCTATTTGAGAATTGTCGCTTACAACAAATTCATCTTTAAAAGTGTGTTCAAAAACACAGGCGACAACTTTCATTGACTTATTTTTGGGATAGCTAAGTCGTCATGTTGATTAAGTACAACCAAGGCGAAAAAATTCGTGTAGTGCACTCAAATGAAGATTATCGAGTTTAAAAGTCGCTCAATTGTTTCAATATTTGGGACATTCGACTTCTTTTTATACGATATGAACAACAAGAGGTGCCCGAAACGTTTCTAGAACGGTTACGGAGCAACCACTGTTCTCTATGTATATAGAAGTCGACATGTCAAAATTTGAACAATTTAAGACTTTTTAAACTCGTCAAGGTCTTCATTTTGATGCACTACGACGACATATTTTTTCTCGCTTGGTTGTACTTAAATCAACAATGACGACTTCTAGCTAATCGCCAAAATAAAGTCAATGAATGAATGTCGCCTAGTTTTTACCGACTTTTAAAAGATGATATTTGTTGTAAGTACGAAAAAATGTCGACAAATGCCAATTTCTTGCAAAAAATGACATATTTGACGATATGTCTCATCAGTCACCAATCGAGTGATTGTTAATTTATACATGTGTACATGAGTATGCAATGTCAAAATATATATACGTTGAATATCATATAATTTGGCTAATTAATTAATTGTTGCTTTTTGTGAAAATTTAAGCGTTTTGTATACAAAGCAATTCAACTATTTTCAAACGTAATCATATCAAAAAAATATAAATCGAGGCAGGCAACACGGCCTTACAAAGCGAAGCAGGTCAGGTGCCATGGAGGAGTAAGCAAATCCTCTGGCTTGCCGGTCACAGCCGCCGTGATGCCCTTTAGTCGAAATAAAGTAAACGGGCATTACCCGTAGTCAAATCCAGTAGAAAGACAGCCTAACAAAGGGCTATGAAACAAATGCAGGTCAACATAGACTAGTGATAATTTGTAATCGCAAACAAGGTCAATATAAGCGACCGCTAGTAATTTGCGAAATGAAGACTTTAAACGAGATTCGTTATAACCCTGCAGCATGTCATAATGAACTGGTAAGTATAATTAACTTAGAAATATTTCTATTGGAAAGACTATAATTACCGCATGCAGTTGTAAGTTTGCTACTTAAATTCCTTAATTTTCACTTTAGTAATAACTGTCAAAATTATGTATTTTCATGATTAATCTCTCTCTTATAAATAGAGGCGATTGATGCTTTGTAATGTAGCTTGGATTTTGAATTGTAATCACCAGAGGAGCGTTTTTTCCCATAATTTCAGCGAGTATCGAAGACGAAGAGAAAATATTTTGAAAAAAATCCTGTCCTTATAAGATTAAATAAAATTTGGATAGCCAACTTAAATATATGCATCGAATTTCTATTAGTTACATTTCCTTTGATTTTAGACCAACAATGATGATCTTTCAAAAATATTATAAAGCTAATGCAAAACATAAAATACAATCAGTAATCAGTTTGCATTTTCACTAGTTATTTCAAATAGTAAAAGTATAATTTTATTCAATGGATAAAAATACAGCATTTACTGTTGAAAATGTAATTAATGTACATATAATACGTTCTTTCAATTCATTTATATAAAGGTGGGTTTTAATAAATAGTCTTGAAAATGGAGATGAATTTTATAGGTATAGGTTGAAATCTTTAATAGTCCTGGTATCTTTTGCAAATCTAAACAATGTGGGGGTGAGATAATTGTTTATGTGTATAATAAATATGCATATTGTTATGTTGGTAAGCACTCAGAACGCCCGTAATAAAAGTTTTTACAACATGCGATTTGTTAATAAAAATACGTACAAGCGATTTTTAAAGTCGCTTACTTGGTTTAATGAAAAGATGTCGTCAAAAAAATGCTTCCTTTTGGCAAAAATAACATCTAGTTGAGATCTTTTCGTCGACTTGCAACAAATATCATTTTTTAAAGTCGTGCAAAAACCAGGGCGACATTCATGTTCATTGACTTTATTTTTGGCGATTAGCTAGAAGTCGTAATGTTGATTTAAGTACAACCAGGCGAGAAAAATATGTCGTGTAGTGCATAAAATGAAGCATATGGAATTTAATAAGTCGTTAATTTGTTCAAATTGGCGACATGTCGACTTCTTTATATCGAACATAGAGAAACAAGAGGTGCTCCGTAAACGTTTCCGTACGTTCCGTACTCTACGGAAGCACTTCTTGATCTTAGTGATATTAAAGAAGTCGAATTGTCGCCAATTTGAACAATTTAACGATTTTTAAACCGATAAGTCTTCATTTTGATGCCAACACATATTTTTTCTCGCTTGGTTGTACTTAAATCAACATGACGACTCTTGCTATATGCCAAAAATAAATCAATGAATTGAATGTGCCTGGTTTTTCACGACTATTAAAAGATGTATATTGTTGTAAGTCGACGAAAATGTAGACAAAATGCCAATTCTTCTGCAAAAAATAACAGTATTTTGATGATATTGTTTCATTAAGTCAACCATCGAGTTGTACATGTGTACAGAGTATGCAATGTCCATAATGCATAGGAGATAAAGTGTTGAACAATATTTCGGTATTGAAAGTACCTATGAACTATCCGCATGTATGTATAGATCCTATATTGGATGTTGCTACTTAAAAATTGCCTTAATTTCACTTTAGTAATTAGGGACTGTCCAAAACTTCTGGTAAGTCATGATAATTATAAAAAAAAATCTCAAACAATATATAAATAGACGAACATTCGATGCTTTGTACATGTAGTCGGAATTTGATGTAATTTTAAACAGTGAGACAGTTTTTTTCATATTTCACGAGATCGAGCACGGCGAGAGAAATATTTAAAAATCCCTGTCC
>CAJDSM010001634.1:0-11792 GCA_903981925.1 Ostrea lurida
ATTATGGCAGCCTGTATATCTTTAAATACACATGTATTCAAGTTATTATAGAAAATTATCCGAATCTTAAAAATACATATAGTCAATCAAACAGCAGTAGTTTACACAGTGAAAATGTGCTCTCTCTCTCTCTCTCTCTCTCTCTCTCTCTCTCTCTCTCTCTCTCTCTCTCTCTCTCTCTCTCTCTCTCTCTCTCTCTCTCTCTCTCTCTCCATGCTACGAGTGTTATACAGATGAAGAAAGCGTCATCTTCCATGCTGTTTTTTTCCCATCCTTCATCTTATCTGTGGGTGTTCTGGTTAGAATAGAATCCAGCATCACTTTGCGTATCATAAGAGCCGACTGAATGGAGGGGAGGGGGTGTCCGGACGAGACCAGCAAAATCACACAGCAGGTGTAGCACGATAAAGATCCCTCCCTGCTCAGAGACCCTGAGTGTCGAGCATATGCGTAAATTTTGCATCCCTTCACCGACATGCACAAACCATGGGAGATCTTATATACATGATAAATATCGCTACTAGTTCAAATGCTAGTACTCACGCCGGGTATCCTAACACACGGAACCGGAGCTGACACTACGAACACGGAGCCGATTTAAAAAAACGCAAGTTAAGGGGAGTGGAATAAAACGATACTTTCTCTCATAAAGAAAACGATGTAATTGCAAAAAAATATATACACTAATTATTCATATGATAATGTATTCACAAACAAAAATTCAACTGGGAAAAGTGTATATTTATTTGACAGCACAGTTTTGAATTTCACTTTTGTCATTTTGTGCGAAATTTTAAACATATAATGGCATATATCTGGATGCAACATGTATACTTTCAACAGCAAAATAACTCTGAACCTTTGCAAACATATCCTTTACCTTATATCAAAAGGCTGACTCAAACCATTCATGCAATTGTGCGTACCTTCACGATGTTTAGACCTGTACAGGGTACCCAAATCTGGGCACGACGAACGGCGGCCATCAGGTACTCGAAAAGCCGAGTTTTCAAAAAACATGGCACTACGAACGCGGTCAGCCAAAAAAGAATAATAACTATAAAAGGTAATTTAGGGCAATGATTAATGTATACATATGACTTCGCAGCTAGGTTAAGGTTTCCCCGAGAAAAAATCGCCATTACTGTACTAATTGTACTCAGTGCTGGCTTGCGCGGCTCTGAAGTCACAATGTAAAATTGCGTCATTAAGTTTACGTTTGAGAGTTATTATGCTAGCGAAATGTTAGTATTAATTCTCATTCTTTAGTCCTTTATTTATATGGTAACAAAGATAAAATTTATAATGTAATTTACGTGAAATCTATTATACAATTACTTTTCCTTGTATTCATCACTCTCAAATTCTCGATATTTCATTTGTTGCAAATTACATGCTACTTATATCGCGACCTTGAAATGACCTTTCTGAATCTATACAGTGGGATCATTTGATAAAGAAGGGTTGTCGTTGTAAACAATGTCGCCAGTTTCACGATACCTGCTTACAGTCGTTACGACATTTTTTTGGATTAGATCTGCATTTTTTATTTTTTTGAAGTGTTGGGTGCAATTTTTTATTAATTTTAAGGCCGGTTATCTAAAAGACTGTGGCAACTCGAAAGGTTCTGGGAGGGTGTCATATTTTTATTATTTTTACATTTCAGAAAAAGTATTGACTTGCTGCTCCTAACTTTTTTTCATGTTAAGAGAATTTTATATCTTTTTGATCTTTTATAACTTCTCGTAGGTAACACGCATATTGTGAGAATTTGCATGTAAGAGGGCTGTTGTTGTTTTCGAAAATAAAGTGTTAACGTATATCTGACGCTACAGCGTATTAGTATGTTGGAGAATGGTTATGATACCCCGGTACCAGTATAGGTACGGGAAGTATGGTCTCGTGTGTTTAACCGGATACAATTAAAAATTGTGGCATGTGTGAATTGGTGAGGTGTAATTTAAAGATCTTAGCTGCACTTTTGGAACTTCACGTATTGCGATTTATGTTGTTTGTTTGAAATATAACCTACGGATAGGTTACAACTACAATGTAGTGATAATTTTGATCTATTGAATAATACTGCGTATATTTTGCTTTTACAATAAGATCGTGTTTGCATGCAGGCTGTATTTATTATTTGTATTTTATTTTAGAAATGCAAAACCAATGAAAGTATGCTATAATAATTATTGTAGCACTATAGAGTTTGAAACTATAACTTGTAGTACTAAGCATTTGAAGTATCAACAGCTCATTCTAGATGAACTCTCTGGCGTTCAGCTAATTTCTGTGGAAGCGAGGGGACAAGAAAGAACTCCCCGTTTCCACAGAAATTAGCGTACAGCAATATCAAACTAGGATACATGATGGAGTTGTGCAATATGAACTTGAGAAAGATGGTAAAAGTCTCCAGTTTTCACTTTTGACAATGTATCAAAACGGAAAAGACTAAATACGCCAGTATAAGAAAACTAGGAAAAAAATTACCATTATGTTTGAAACACATTCCGATATTGGAATAGCCTATAGATTCAGACCATTATACATTAGATGAAGATGGCAGATTAACTTCATCTGTGAAAAAGCTATCTTGCTATTAATTTATCACATTTCAACACGTTTTCGACTTTATTGGCAATTTCTGCGGTGACATTTCGTACAATGATTTAAGGAATTACAAAATTTGGTTTTCGTTTCCATTAATTAAAAGAAATGCTGTAAACGTCGTTTAAACACTCACTTATTCCATACGTTCTTGTAATCATTCGTACTACTCAATGAAAAGGACAAAACGGACACGACAAAATACATCCAAGAAGTTTTTACTCTGTCGTAACATCACCTTCGATGTGTCTACTCACTAAATACATGTACTAGTATACTGCATCTGCATACCCTTATTTACAGGGATTTGGATATATAGAGAGACACTACAGCTCATTTTGCGCAAAAATCATAAAATGACAATTTTTCTATAGAGTCTCGTCTCAATTTTTGTTGCCATTGTTGGAATGTATGAGCTTTGCAAAAAAAGAATTAGACATTTCTAAAGTTGAAAATTTCGGCATATGATGAATGTCATGAAGCATTTTGCCAAAAAAAAGAATTACACATTTCTAAAGTTGAAAATTTGCGTTCAAACGCCAAAAAAAAACCCAAACGAGTAGTCCCCGCCTTTCGATCTGTACATGCATGGGCACAGAGGGTAAACATTTCGGCATGTTGATGCATACAATGGATATACCCAGAATTATTGCATATTATGGGAGAAAAGAGGCTAGAGTTCTAACGAGATACAATACAATGAAATATAACGGTCACGACCCCAATTTGGATGTTTTGTCATGATCTAATCTTGATATTTATCCCAAATTTAATTAGCAAGATACATGCACTTTATTTATGTGAATTCCATTTGAAATGCCACAGAAAAGAGCTCCTGATTTCTGTGACGTAGGGAGTTACCCAAACATGCAATATGCGCTTCTGCAGGTCATTTAGTAAAGGTTACAGTTCAATACCACTTTCTAGCTTTACAATACATTAAATATATATACGAGAAATATGAAGGCATTTGAATGGGACATTAATTATATGAACAAATTTACTGATAATAGTAATCGAAAACTGTTCTTGAACGTTTTATAATAATATGTTCGTTGTGCCCTATGTCTGCGTTCCGTTTGCCTTTCGTTGACAATTGCCCGTCGTTCGTCGTGCCCAGATTTGGGTACCCTGTACCTATTGTGGTGGTACGCAAAACTGCATAAATGGTTTGAGTCAGCCTTTTGATATAAAGGAAAGGATATGTTTGCAAAGGTTCAGAGTTATTTTGCTGTTGAAAGTATGCTTTTGCTGCATCCAGATATATGCCATCATAGGTTAAAAATTTCACACAAAATGACAAAAGTCAAATTCGAAACTGTGCTGTCAAATAAATACACTTTTTCCAGTTGCATTTTTGTCTGTGAATGCATTATCATATGAATAATTAGTATATACTACATCGTTTTCTTTATGAGAGAAAATATCGTTTTATTCCACTCCCCTTGACTTGCGTTTTTTAAATCGGCTCCGTGTTCGTAGTGTCAGCTCCAGTTCCATGTGTTAGGATACCCGGCGTGGTACTATGACGAGAAAATATTCCCTAAATTTGCAGTTAATAATAAAATGTAATTAACTAGTTTTCTAATTGTAATTCATCACAGTTTATTAATGTACATTAGTTACTTTACGAACCTCTTACACGGCAATTTTCTACACCCATCCAGGATAATCGAAAACGAAGAAGAGCTACACTCTCTCAGGGTAACCAAAAACGACGAAGAGCTCAGAATATTCAGTGTTTCGGTATTTATGAAACTTCCAAAGCAGACTATAATTGATAACCAATCATAATTAATAATTTCATCCCGTTAAAAATCATTATCCAATCATACGTAATCCTCACCCCGCAATAGAATCTCAGTCCCGTGATAATAAACGAGATACTATCAAAAGTTAATTAATAAGAAAAACAATTTTTAGATAATTAACATACATGTAAGTAGATAATTTGTTCTACGTTTCGCACTCTGTATCAATGCGTAAATCAAATACTCTGCCAAAGTAAGTTACTACAAGATAAAAATAGATTACGGAATCATGGATAATATCGACAACAAAGTATGGCGGCGGCGAGCATAAGAACACATGTCGATGAAGATGGAAAACATGGCATAAACGATACTAATAACACTATACCGATAGCAACAAACATTAACTGCTCTGTATGACAAGAACAAGGTAGCTGACAGTGCTACTAAACAAAACAAGCGGTCTGACATTACATTGTGTCCCTCTCTAAGAGTCCAAGTCCCTTTGGACTCCAAACTACAAAAATAATAATGGAAATAATGCCATGATTTAACATAATGGCCACCAAGGCTATGCTATGTACACACTAACATAGTGGAAAATGAAAGCACAAATTGGACTGTGCATATTAAGTAATTATGATGCACTAAATTCATCTAATTCAATACACTCGCATTCATGAATGTAAATAATATCTACATTAGCAGTATCAAATAATTTCGAATACATCAAACAAACATCATCTAATGTATTTTGTTAATTTTCCTGCACAGTAGAAACTCTTAAATCTCTAAAACACAAGAGAGTTTTATTTATAATAAAAGCACATGACATGAACTTCTGGAATATTTTATACAGCATATTAAATTTCACGCTATTCCCTATTAATATCAATGCAATTCTAAAGTAATAATTAGATGACTAAATGTTTTAAACAATATGCTACCATGTGTTCGTCACAAATTAATTAAATCAATTTGTTCTCCAATAGCGTTTCCTGAGGTGGGGGCGATCAGGCCGGAAAAGATCCTACAAAGCGGAACGATACCATCTCTGCATGGGCTTGGGTGCAATCTTTCTTGGCACAACTCTTACTATTGACTGCAGACGTTTCTTGGGGATGGGGTGGGGGGGGGGGCTGTTTCCTTGGAACAGTGTTGTACCTTTTGCTCTCTCCAGGACCGTCATGGACATAAGTAGAGGTGGTATCCCGGGTCTAATCCTGTAGCTCCCAAATAGCCTTCCTCTGTCGCTCGATCTCCTTCTTAGGCCGGCATTCTCCGCTTCCTGAACAGGTTCACTAACGAAAAACTCTTTCAGAAGTTGCTGGTCTTCTCCTGTCAGGAACTCCGGAAGACCAGACTCACATGGGGAAGTGGAAGGAACCACAGAAGATGGAGATGGTAAGCAGTCAACATCAAATGAAGCTGCAGCAATACTCACTAGGACCATAGGGGCTGGCTGTTTTGGAAGGAACAGCTTCTTAAACTCCCAGTGTTTTCGAGACGTCATCATCTCAGCAAGGATGGCGGCATTGTCCCTGGTCTGTAGGTAAGTATCAACAGGGGGTTCAGATTGATCCCTCACCTTCATTTTGTGTTCTAGATACCACTTCCCATGTTTGACGAACTTTTGTCGATGGAAGGCTTGAAAACTTCACAAGGCACAATAGAATTGGTAGTCGTCATAGACTCCCAGTGCCTATGGTCCTAGTGAGTATTGCTGCAGTGAATCTATGACCGGTCAGCAGAGGATGCTTACTCCTCCATGGCACCTGATCCTACCTTCGCTTTGTCCTAGGTTCGTGTTGCCCAACACTCGATTTTGTATATGTTTTTTGGATTATGATTACGTTTAACACGATGTTACCTTCACCTATTTGTATTATTTTTTTTAAATACACTGTAGATGTGATTGGTTATACAAAGCTTTTCCCCCAATGTAGCCACATGGTTTGCACATCCTGGCCCGTCCTCTCTTCCGTGCTGATACCATTAGTGACATCTGAAAAATGATGATTAAAGAGGTTCTAGGGTGAAGTTTGAAGTGATGTCCATTTTTTAAAGTTTATGTTTGATTTCTACAGTGAAAAAAGAATTGGGAAATTTAAAAGAAAAAAATTGGGACTTCAATGCTTGTTTTCAGCTACAGTATTTAAACATGACTTTTTGCACTTAAAATCTTACTCTTAGATTATTATTCAGTTAAACTCCATTCGGTCTGTTGGTGTAAACAAAACAAGGAATACAAATCAATTCATTTACCATGAAATAGATACATAAATACTTGTCTTCTTACAATACCAGATATAAAAAAAAATTATTACTTGTAATGGAAATAAATAATGACCCTTTCTGCACTTGATATACGGACAAACTCATGATATCGAATTTCAGAGTTAAAAATAGATTTTAGAAGAGATTGTCAATTTCTCTAAAATTTTCAGTGATATTCATATTACAGAGTTTCTTGTTTCTAAAATTTAAAATTTGGAATGGTAAAAAGTAGAGGATTTCGGTTCACATTTTTAAAATATTGCCAAAAAAATGCTGATTTTTGCAACAGAATTTTCGAGTAAATTGAAATTGGACTTTTAAAGAATTAATTTATTCTGTTGGCAAAAATACCTGAACCAAAATTAATGAATATACAATTATTTGAACTACTTTCCAAGTCTCATCTACTTGTGTCATTAATTTTAAAACTGTTTGATATACGAATAGGGGTATAAAAATAGAGGAAATATTGGATGAAATAGAAACTGTAAAATCAGCTTTTTATTAACTCAATCCTCCCGCCACAAATATATAGGTTTCCTACCACCCTAAATCTGGAATTGCCACAAAAGTTTTTTGAACTGGACAGGATCAGTTGTAGATATGTAATATGCTTGCACCCATTGGGTCAGTATTGAACCAGTACATACCTAGTTGAACGCGTCCTGCGGTTGTTCTCAAAAGCACAGCATACAACATCCATAACATTGCTTAAACCAACAACTACATTAGTAATATACGTATATATATATATATATACACATATATACTTAATCCTCCTAGGCACCTGATCCCACCTCTGGTGTGTCCAGGTGTCCGTGATTGCCCAACTCTTGTTTTTGTATTCTATTTAGGACTTACGAGATTGATCACTGTTCTTTATCTTTGCCTTTACACAAACAATAACTACATATATATATAGGTAAGATCTTATTACTATCCCTTAGTTGAAAAGGTTCCCCCTCCCTGGATAAATGTTGAGACTTGTTCACATTACAAGTATATCAAAATAAATAGCAAATTAAGAGAACACGTTCCTCCTAAATTTTCGATGAGGACGCGAACGTCTGAGACCACTTACGTGGTCGATCGCCAGAGTATGGTAGTAATTTGTTGTGATTCACAACTTTCGGCAATCCATGGGCATCCAGTTGTATGCCGATCACTAGATAACTATGAACTTTGATTACCACACATGTACAGCTAGGTTAAGGTTTCCCCGTGAAAAATCGCAGTATTGTACTAATTGTACCCCGGTGCTCTTCACAGCATCTGACGTCACAATGAAAAACTGCGTCTTGATGTATACATCCAACGTCATATCGTAGGGTAAATGTCATAATATCAGTGTCTCTATTAGTCTTTATTTACTACGGCTAACACAAAATAAAATTTATACGTGTAAAATTTTCCGTGAATTTATTATATACATGTACATATAATTTTTCTTTAGAATTGCATCACTGCCAACTTCTCGATATTCATCATGCGCAAATGTAATATCTATAATATTATATCGTGACCATGAAATCGCCCCTGTTCTGCATCTCTACAATGAACTCATTTGCATAAAGAGGGTCATCGCATGTAAACAATGCGACATTTTCACTGCTATAGTCAGTTACATAATTTTTTGGAATATATATTCTGGATTTATCTATATTTTTGAAAAGTGTTGGGAGCAACTTCTTACTTATATATTTAAGGTGCGGTATCTAAAAGACTGTGAGCAACTCCGGTAATTCGCTGAGCGCTGTCAATACATGTTGTATTGAATTTTATCATTTTCAGAGAGAGTATCACTTGCGCTCCAAACTTTTCATGTTAATATTTTTTTTATATCTTTTTGAGTTTATTAATAAATTCTCAGCTGGTAACTGCGCATATTGTGAACATTTTGCCAAATGTAAGAATTTTAAGGACCTATTGATGTTTTCCAGAAATAAAGTGTTACGTGATCATAGCTGACGTAACTGGTAATTAGTATGTGGGAAATGCATGATACCCCGGTCGCAGTCAAGGTATGGGAAGCATGGTCTCGGTGTTTAACCAATACAATTAAAATTGGCATTGTGAATTCACGACAGATTATCACTGCATTTTCTTATTGGAGCCCTTAACGAAATTGCATTACATGGTCGTTATCACGATTTAGTTTGCCAGTATGACCTAATATTGGTTCAAATACTGTCTGATGTGTCTCATAGCCATAGTTATAGCCACTATTATCATACGGGTGTAACCGGTCAACTGGGGATTCTTACTCCTCCTAGGCACCTGATCCCACCTCTGATGTGTCCAGAGGTCCGTGTTTGCCGAACTCTTGTTTTTGTATTGTATTTGGAATTTACAAGATTGATCACTAGTACTGTTTGTTATGTTTGCCTTTAAATAATAAGTTTTGTTGTGGCCCTGCTTTCCCATTCCGTTCCGACATACACATTTTATTTTCGATATTAATGCGCGGATTATGGATATTCTTCGAAAGAGGAATATATCAACATTATTCAGCCATTAAATAAGCTTTGATATATATGTTAATCTTATACGGTACCAATTTTGGTGCATCAGATGCGCATATAGACAAATTATGTCTCTTCAGTGATGCTCATACCGAAATGTTGGAGTTCCGAAAAATGTAATTGAAATCTTGTATATGAAACTTGTTTTCATTAAAATGCACAGTCAGATGATGGACTGGTAATTGATCTTTACTAAAAGTTCATTATGATTTCTTTCTTGAATCGTTGCAGAAACTTTAACCACTTAATATAAAATAAGTAAGATTTCTTTATTTCTATCAAATGTATATACATGTATTTTCGGAACAGTTTCTTTGCATAACGAAAGGAACAGAGTGCTGGTCGTTTGTTTACAGTATTTTGAGGAACGAGTTATACATTACATAGAAAAGACATTCATTTGTCTGTCCAACAAAAAACCAATTACATACACATTAGCTTTTATAAATTTCTTTATTATTTTCAAAATGCCAAACAGAATTGGTATAAACGTCTAGCATTTGTATCTTCAGATGGTTGTCAAGACTATTGGAGCTGTGTATTTTTGACTCTCCACAAACTCCTCAATGGATGTTTCCGTAACGGTGTTGGTGCCAGCACCGATGAATTTGTCATCTGTAGAAACTATTCCCATGTGTCCACTCATACCTTCTCTTTTAAATGCTATGATGTCGCCGCTCTGTTTATATTTGTTTTCCACTGTTTCATAGCAGTTAGTTGATAAAAAAGTTGATAAAAAAGTAGCATCAAGGAACAACAGGTTTCTGTACTTACATTTCTCTTGTCTTTGTTCTCTCGATTTGGCGGATTTTATCCTCTTTACTTCCCATGATGCACTTCTTCGATCATTCATTCCTTTGATAATTCGACTCGCTGATCAATTAAATTCAATACTTTTACATTTTGCTGTGAAAGTTCGGTAAGGTTTTATAATGTTAGTAAATTATATGAATTTGTATCATCCCGATCTTTCCCCCATCTGACCTACATTAGATCTATCGAATGAATATGTGAACGAGCTAGCAAATACCTACATTGTTTACCTCCCCATATTTAGTGCATCACTCACACTAGCCAGGCGAGTCTTAACCAATCAATTTAAAACGTGCTTTGCGCCATTTATTAAAGTGAGTGACATGAACAAAAAGAGGGACTTTCATCTACTGAGATGGGGACTCCAGCGACCGAGTTCGGGGAGATCAGGTAGGTAACTCATTATCAGATTATAAATCTGTTTACAGTTAGAAAGGAGGGTGGATAAAGTACACGGAGTGGGACACTGGAAGTTAATGTAGACTGTGTACAGAAATATACACATCTCTATAGGTTACGCTAACTTCCAGTGTCCGTGGAACGTTACATTTCCTTTTAGCCTTTACTTGTATGTTTAATGGCGGATTTCAAGAGATAAAACTCCTCCCTTTTGTTGAATATTTTAAGCAAAAATGCAAGTTATGTGTCATAAATGACAAATTTTCAGGTCCGCCCCTGGATTATGTATTCATGAGTAAGCAAAATATTGCTTATTATTTGAATTAAAATCTGAGTCATATAATAATGTTGTAGGATGTAATATTATCTTCCATTCTATCAACAAATTCTTTTTTTATTTCAATAGCCATTACAAATTGAAGCACTTAAAACTGAAGGAAGTGATGCTGCTTTGCATTTCAGTCAGGAAACTTTTGAATTATATAATTTACTAATCTAAGATTCCTCTGACTCTTATCCCCGCTTTCATATTGTGAGATGTGGGACCCATATTTGTCACATTATAAATGTGGGGATAAGAGGCAGCGGAATATCAGATTTAAATTAATATTCTACATGTAATGAAAAGTAACATGTTTGTACCTAGTAGCGCTACTGCGCAACTTTATGGTTACAGCCACCATCGAATCAGCTTCTGGTAGCTCAGTGGTAGAGCACCAGATTTAGTACAGTGTAACAAAATGGGAGAGTCCCAGTATACAATTCCTGGTTCACGCATTATGTTTCTCCTTTCCGATATTGCATTGTTAGGTTAAAACTTATCATGGGCATAACTACACAAAACATTTTTACAAACAAAAACAACAACCGTGTAACCAACAGGTTACATGCTTACAATGCCAGGTTCCAAGATTTACATAATGAACCTTAATGCTTGCTCGAAGATACTTAGCCGTTAATTACAGTCATGCCCGCACCCCTATATTCTTTTTAAAAGGAGAGGGTCCAATACATAATTAACAATGGAAGAGTTCTATATTTCAAAATTGGGGGTTGGGGGTTTTTGCACGTATGTAACATAGAAGAAAGGGATATGTATCTGTTTGTCAAAAGAGTGACAAGATCAGTAGAGTTTTCATTTGGTTGAGGTATAATTATTGTTGTAATACTTGAATATATTTGTTAATCCCATGGGGAGTTATGCAACCCCTATTTTTTTGATATCTTAGACATCCCCCCTTATTTCTTGGATCTGCCTGACCTATAGCAACATAGACTTTATTCCCTGTAAGTTATCGCTCTCTATGGTGTTTGTGCGTAAGACAATGTTTTTGTCAATGAGAATTTGAATTCTCTATATTGCGAGCCTGAAAGTATCGCTCGTCTTGTTTTTGAGTAAGACAATTTTTTGTCAATGAGAATT
>CAJDSM010001635.1:6604-25208 GCA_903981925.1 Ostrea lurida
TTTTCGGAATCAGCCGAGGTTGGCCGAGTGAGAGCCAAACGTTTCTGGGGAATATTTACAACACCTCCGTTTAGTCCGTTAGCACCTACATCACGTGAAAATTTAGTCACTTGACATGAAAAGAAAAGGATGAATAACCGTTAAACTCATGTTTATTTGGTCTATTGGAATTATGTTTATCAAATATATTATACTTAACACTATGAAGAATGGAGTTGCATTTGATTTACGCTGTATACATACGCGCTTCTTTAAGTACCCCTGCGTGACGTGTCGCAGTTCATACCCTCGTGTATCATTAAAAATAGAGAACCATTATTCATTAAGTATCTTCTAGTTTAAAATAGGTTATCGAAATTTTTAAAGAGGTTCTAGGGTGAGGTTTAAAGTGATGTCAATTTTTTGGGAAGTATATTTTTAATTTCTACATTGAAAATGCATCGGGAAATTAAAAAGAAAAAATGGGGTTTTCATGCTTGTTTTCGAGCTACAGTGTTTTAAACATGACCTTTTTGCACTTAAAATTTACTCAAGATTTATTCATTTAAACTCCATTCGTCTGTTGGTGTAAACAAAACATAAGGAATACAGATCAATCATTACATGAAATAGATACATAATAATGTCTTCTTACAATACAGATATAAAAAAAAAGATTTAATACTTGTATTAAATGAAAATAAATAATGACCTTTCTTCACTTTGACTATACCGAAAAAACTCTAATATCGAATTTCAGAGTTAAAAATACATTTTAGAGTTGATGTCTATTTCTAAAATTCACGTGATATTCAGGAGTCATTGTCTCAAAATTTAAAATGCACTTTAAAACAGAGAGGATCAAATTTTATAATATTGGCCAAAATACTGGGGTTTTTTTTTTTTTTGGCACAGAATTTCGAGTAAATTGACATTGGACTTTTTAAGAATATGTTTCTGTTTGGAAAAATACCTCAAAAAATTAATAATAACAATATTGGACTAGTTCCAAGTCTCATCTACTTGTACATTTAATTTCAAAAATGTAATATACGAATAGGGTATAAAAATAGAAGGTATATTGGAATGAAATAGAAACTGTAAGATCATGCTTTTTGATTCATTCAATTCCTTCCGCCACAAATATAGTCCTTACCAAACCCTTTCAAAATCTGAATTGACACAAAAAATTTTCAATTGGACAGGATTCAGTTGTAAATGTGTAATATTTTGCACGATGGGGTCAGATAATGAACCAGTTAAATACTTATGATGTAGCGTGCCGCGCGGATTGTTCTCAAAAGGCTTCAGGCCTACAACATTCCTTAAGCGTTCCCTTTCGTTTGTTTAGTTTTTGTTTCTAATCATTATTTTACCAAACGTGTATGAATACTGTGAACGGCAAAGATCTTTGTAATAGAAGCTCCAAAACTGTGTACATGCACAAGATTTTGGCATTCTGTTTCTGATTTTTTTTTTATTTTTTGTTATATTTTATTTTTATTTATTATTATTTTGGGGGGTGTTGGGGGGGGGG
Source organism: Ostrea lurida (assembly GCA_903981925.1). Lineage (NCBI taxonomy): Eukaryota > Metazoa > Mollusca > Bivalvia > Ostreida > Ostreidae > Ostrea > Ostrea lurida. Next base: position 8,121 of record CAJDSM010001635.1, read on the forward strand.
ACACTTTCAGGACTATCTTTCAGTTTGAGAGTTACTTGGTAATTCGTTTCAGATTTCAATGAGAATTTCAATGATGCTGTCTTGCATAAAATCAGATCTCTGATTGATTTTCAAAGTTAAAAGGTCTTTTGACAAGGTTACCGGAGTGTCGGGGTATGCAAGCGATGTTCCGCTTTGCAGATATCCTTGACTGTCCCTTTTAGTGCCAGTATGTAATTGATTTACCTTGAAAATAACAAATAGCCAGGCCTACATAGAATAGAAAGAGTGCATTGAGTACATTTCTTAATCCCAAAAACTGATAGCACTAGCTTTAAATTGCTACTTAATTAAAACAGCAACAAGGTGGTTAAAAATCACAAATCCATGAATAAAAACTGCTATCAATCGTACTAATTATCATATTAATAAAATCAACGTAAACGATTTTATCTTTGGGGAATGTTTTACGGGGATTGGACATTATTGACATGAAGTTCGGACTCCACACCTGTAAATCCTATGGAAAACATTAATTGTTCTTTTATTGTTGGAACCCCATATCGGAACTTAAGAAATAGGACTATATTGTTGAATAATTGAAAAATCGAAACAATTAATTGCTTTTAAAGCGAGATTACCTCGACGTAGAAAAGAAAAGAGCTTAGAATTCCTTTCGTTCTTTTTTTCTTCTCTTCTTGGCCAATATCAACCCACCTTAATCTGCCTTCTTGAACTGAGATAACATTTTCTTTTTTCCTATAAATCTTACTATGATAACACAACAACGCCTGAAATGTACGATGTTTTCTTTCATTACTTAGTTCTTGTTAATTAAGATGATTTCACGAATGTTAACGCAATCTTGACCTCTTTATGTGCATTTATCATTTTGTCAGAATCCTACCCATAATTGGGACTGCTAATTTCATATTGTAATGTGCTCGTAATGCACAGTTCCTGCCAAACGTTATTGACTTTATCCTGCGTTTCCTTGGTTACGAAAGGTGAGATGATGTTTATGGATGATAAATTATTATTAATTTCACTGACAGGAAGTTTAATTTGTTGATCAGGGGCGTATTGTAAATGCAAAATTTCAATTTGTAAATTCATTCTTTTAATTCACTTGGTGCAGATTTTGAAAAGAAAGAAATAATCAATCATCAAAATCATAACTTATTCACCTTACGTCAATGTCTAATGGGTTTGGGGTTTTTTGGGGGGTGGGGATGGGGAGGGATACATGTTTATTATTGGGGAGGGGGTATGAAATGATTTAATAGTAGAACTATTGTCGATAAAGGAAAAAAATCCAAGGAATTGAACATTTATCGCTACAAAATCTACTAAATGTGTCAGAGGCGTGATATTTTGTGAAACAACTAACGATGCATTTCCTACTACTATATATAGTATTTTCAATGCCGTTGATCATTTATGCTTTAATAGATCAAAGTATACAGCGTACGAACATAATCAACTTTCTGGCATTGAGAAACGGATAAATAGTCTGTAGGCTTGCTTCTTCCGGAAATTAGATAAGATGAAGGTAAAACATACATTATTTTCCTCTGGGTAATTGTTCAAAATAGATTATACATGTATCCCAACAACAAAAAGATAATGACGATTTTCTCTATATTGAGTCTGCACTAATCTTTTAGAAGTTTTACTTTTTGACTATTATATTATAGTTTACTCATATGCCTGAGTAGATTAAAAAAAAAGTGTTTTGAGCATAATTTAAATCATTTTCAATTTAGCAGCGTTATTTCTCGCCCTGAGGTAGTTCTAAGTTTTGTAACAATTACGTCTTCTGTGATTATTGGAAAGACATCAGCATTCGTCTACTTTAATAATTCCCCTTCTGAGACAAGTCTATTTGTTAACAAGATAAAAGGAAAAGTTCAATTGCAATAAATCAAGTTTGTTAAATGATCCACGGCGATCAGACAAGTCATGCGAGTTTGACATACAATCCCTTCTTTTTAACTCCCCCAGTTTGGCTAGAGTTTAAGAATTTTTAATTGTAAAAATCGGTACACATTTCGCTATAAAACCTTTTTGAGCACGTTTTGATACTCAGATTCAAACTCCGCGCTCTGAATCGTTATAAAATTTTGATAAAAACCATTCCCATATTCAATTGGAGTAAAATCTGAAGATTTTTCAAGTATGCTTTGAAGCTTGCTCAGAGACGCACTCAATAAAAACATGACTGCACATAGACAATAGTACGAGTTTGAGTATGAGTACGGTAAAAGTTCTATAACCTCTAGGCCCCATTTTGCTTTATGTCACAGATGCACTGCACCGGTACATGTAAATAGAAGCTTAACATGCATCTCAATTTGCAGTACACAACAAAATTCTTGTAAATACCGTAAGCAGATACAGTCTAGGCTGATTATCGTGCAAAAACAAAATCACACCACACCCACCCACACACACACACACCCTCACAAGATCAAAGGTACTTCCTGGTCATGTCCCCTTTAATTCCAACGCCAATAGCTCATACTATTGATGTTCGTCATACAATATTTCTCGCTATGTTAATTATTACCTGTTTTTATGTATACTATTCCCATTAATACATGTATTGTCATGTACACAATTTACCAAAATGTTTAGGCAANATTTTTATGTATACTATTCCCATTATTTTGGTAACATACATATATTGTTATGTACACAATTTACCAAAATGTTTAGGCAACCTTTTAATTAGATGTGTGTTTGCCTGGCTGCATATTATTTTCTTTACATATTGTGTAATCTTATTCATGTTTGTTCTTTGTTATTTATGCTAAATAAATGACCTTTTTTTATCTTTATAAAGGAGTTATTCTTTTTTGAAGGGTGTCAGACAACGATGATATATTTACGCACCTTTAGGGACCAACACATATCGAATCAAAATCAACCATAGTATTTCTAGAAGATATCAATGTTTTCATATCATTTAATACGTCTATTAACTGATTTACGATAACGAAACATTTTTGTGCTTGATGGACGATTTAATTCAGAATCTGCGCCTGCGTAGAACGAGTGACGTCAGTGGAAGGTATTCGTACTGTTGTATGTTTTTCAAAATGTGTAGCTGATAAGAACAGGAAGTTTTATCAACAACAAAAACAATCGAGTAAAGCTCAAAGTGAAATATAAAAGTTGATATTTTTCAAAGGAAAAGAAGTACGTACTAATAATTAAGGTCTGCGTTATATGATATCTTATGCAGAGTGAATTATTTTATTTCCCAGATGAAAGGAATTTGTTGAAATTTAAGTTCTGTCTTGATTCATTCAACTCTCGGACATCACTTGTGTGCAACTTGTGCATTGCGCACGCCTTTAAAAGGGGGGGGGGGTGACATTTGTAAATTTCGATATTGAGTTCATCATTCGTTAATAAAGGAAAAAGGGTCAATCAAACTAAAGTCAATGTGCGAGATTATGTGTAAAAAAAAAAAAGCAACAAAAAGTAGTTCAATATGCAGATCAAAGAAATTATGTGGCTAGCATTCCGCTCGTTCCGGACAAAGAAAAGGTGTATCAAAAACACGGGTCGTATTTCAAATAATTTAAAATGTCTACAACCGTACTTCTTGTATGCATATGGCAGATAGAGTTTTTCGCTTCATTTTATTCACAGAACACTTTAAAATTACCATCTTCATTCAAATTTAGCAACAAAAAACATTAGTATCAGTACTTTTCATGTAATATGACGGTATAAATAAATGCATAGATACCACAAAATCAAATAAATTTCTAAAGAGCATTCATATATTCAAACGAGTAATTCTTAGAGGTGCAGTTGGCCCGCTGGAGAGTCGCGCGGTTTCAATGTGAAAGCCTGGTTCCGGTATGAATCTTCCCCTTCAGACATTTATAAGCGCTGGCTTTGCGTTCTTTGAAGTAGGCATGTATCGATGCCGTTGCTGATCATGCCTAATGACGTTGGATTATGATTAAATATGGGATTAATGCCTAACCCATCAAACAAATAAAGAAATGTTGACCAAAGTACAAATTCATTCAGAGATGATTGTTTTCAGCGAGTTGACAAATAGTAACATTAGTTAATTTGAATTAATAAAGGGATAGTTGGTAATCTAATCAAAATCTCTGACAATTGTAGATCTTATATTTCAGAGGGAGAGATAATGTGTGGATTTGTCATATTCTTTCGCGAAAGTACATGGTACGATAAGTTATAAAGTCACTTTTTAGCTTCTTGGGTAAAAAAAAAAATGGGATGGTCGAGAGCTACACTGTACAGACGGTATCATAAAAACCTTCGATTTACAGAACAACTTTATCTTTGCACGTTTTCATGTCTTATATCACCGCAGTTTTACATCGCCACCTAAAGATGCAAATATATATATAAAAAAAAAAAAAAAAAAAAAATATTTGCATTGTTCATGCAACAATAAAACAATTAATGATGAAGATATACACTAGAGGGCCAAAAGTTCGTATCCTTTTTACTACAAGCATACCTTATTATAGTATTTTTCTCAAATTTTACATATGCACGTGTGTATTTTGATTTTCCAGCTGATATCATATCTTATTGAAAATATTTTTATAAAGAGCTAACATAACGTCTATTAATCTGAAACTGATAACTGAGGTGCGATTTTTTTTTAATTTTGTCCTTGGAATCATTCATGAAGTAACGTTCGAGAAAAACTTCACAGAAAACGAACGTCTGATGCGGATTTTACGGAGATATGGCTGAAAACCGTTACCGAATTTTGGTTGGTTTTTTTTTAAACACCAACACTCCCAGGTGAACACATAAAAGTGTTCTCCCCCTGAGGGTTTGTTTAAAAAGTATCCCTTGGAGTATCTATAAATCATCATTGTTTTGGAAATATTTATGCAATCTTGCTTGCAATATCAAGCGTTCACCGTGTTTAGTTGAGGAAAACGAAAATAAGGTGTCAGATGATGACACTGGCAGTGTCTTATCATTGCTGGAATGTGTGTTTGTAAACATAAGGTTCAATCAACTTCAAACTTCTAAATAAACCAAGGAAACAATCAAACACTCATCATTTTGGCCACAGTTCTCTCTCTCTCTCTCTCTCTCTCTCTCTCTCTCTCTCTCTCTCTCTCTCTCTCTCTCTCACGTTCAAAGGGCGTGTCTGTAAAATAAAAATGTAATGTTTGCTAATGAGTAAATGAAGGTATGTTACATTATAACAGACCATTTGATCACAATGTAAAGTTTAGATCATTTCAATGAGAATTTTTTTTTATCCCCATTCACTATAATTGTTTGATTTTTCCAACCTGCACTAATATTTAAAGCAAATATGCACCGAATGTGTGACTATGACGTCAGTATTCGAGAGACTGTAATTGTCATTGCATGTTGGCCTTCTATTTGTGCAATGGAAACTGTTCAGATTCTATAATCGAGGTCCCTATTGCATTAAACCATTACTTTATTGACCCGTTCTATTGACAGAGCGGTATCTTGACTGCTTGCTACCTGGTCAATGTAACATACTTTTCTCTTTTCTGGTAATTGTCTTGACTGCTGCTATTAGTGGTGACGTAAAATACCCAATTCTTTGAGAGTCAAATTGGCTGTGACTGTGTATAAAAATTATTTTTGTACTAACAAATGACCGTCTATTTGACACTGTGTATGTAATGAAGTGAGAGAGAGAGAGAGAGAGAGAGAGAGAGAGAGGAGAGAGAGAGAGAGAGAGAGAGAGAGAGGAGAGAGAGAGAGAGAGAGAGAGAGAGAGAGCACAAACAAATTTCGACTTTCACATTGATTTTGCACCTAGATTAATGTCTTTCCTCTGCTACGTTAAAGTTTTTAAATGAAATAATTCCATAATTCTTCATATAATCAAAGTGCCAATGACTGCAAAAATAAATTTCTAGGATAGGTGTTTGGGGACTTCCGGGTGCTCGTTTTCCTTTTTTTCCCCATCACAATGTGGCAGTGTATCTTCGCATCACGACACAACCCTAAACAGCAACACGTTAATATGTAATTAAAAGATATCAAAATACATTTGCGACAGTTAGTGTAATTGGTTGGCATATACTTCGCAATACGATATTTTGGCATATTGATCAAAATAATGGTCCCCGTCCTTTTACATTGAAACTTTATAGCACAGTATTCCTACCAGCATGGATTCAACGTGATATTACAAAAACCGTCATAGGGGTGACATGTCCTATAATGGAGTATAATGTTCCATTTGTATTAAATAAACTTCGAATTATATACATCGCTGATCGCCTTCATAAAACTGAGGTAATTAAAAAAATGGATCACTTACCCCGTAAATGAAGAAGAAATATCCATAGTTGAACGGTAAAGAAAACGTTTAAAACCATTTGGCCTGTGGTTTCTCCTCACACAATTAGGTATTTGTTCGAATAAAGTAATCTGTACATCCTTCTCCAGTAAAAGAATAACCAAAGTTTAAATAGTTTTTATGATTTGTTTCCTTAAGTAATAATTAACTGTTTGACAATTTTCGAAATTTCACTTCCAGAATGTTTATTTTTAAATAAAAACAGTCCTTGGATATCTAGAGAAAACTTTTTTTGTAATTAGCTCTCAGTACACAGATATCATTCGGTGGAGTTCACATAGCGGACATAAAAATACATAGAAAATCCAAACAAGGCATAAAAGCACGTCCCCAAAGACAGTTGTCCTGAGCAGATTCTCTTACGATCCACTTTGATATAATTCCAGTCTGCGAGTATAATTGTCTTAGAGTCTGGTAGAGTCTCAGATAATACCTTCCGGAAAATATTTTTCTAAAAGAGTCCAATACTACGGAGAGACCCGTTGTACACTTTGGAAGTTGGAGATTTTGCAACTCGTTGAAGTCTTCTAGGGTCTTTCGATCCAAATTTAATCAATATATCTTGCGAAGTGTAAAAATAAATAAAAAAAGATTATTGTCAACGAGCGAATCGGTTACTCGAAGAGAGAGGGAAAGCAGTTTTTAGGTTCACACTCTTCAAACCATGCTTTCTTTTAATATTATAAACACAAAAATCGAACAAATAGTTCTGTTCTGTTTTAATTCCACCCACTATTGCAAATAATGAATTACTATCGCCAGTTTTTATCGGAGAATATTAGCATTGGGACCAATCCGCTCCAATAGTGTGCTATAGGTTTGCAGCTAATTTCTAATATAGAGGTATTTTCGCTTGATTACAGTATTTGGAGCAGAGTATTGGATTTGTAACAGAGGCGGGCCAGATCCACATCACAACGTGGCAATTGTTACAGGCTCTAGTCATCGCAAAGATGAATGAGTTTTATTTGTTTCAGATAGAACAGTTGTGAACAAGGGGGGTCGGGGTAACTGATCCCCGTAATTAAGAGATACGATAAGACAGATATCGGTTGATTGGTTGAGGACACCACCGAAATAATACGTCATGTGTCTTTTGTGTTGAATGGACACTGTAGTTTACAACCTCACTCAAAAACAGCTGTATCATTATCCATAGTGTAAACGCGTGTCTTTGTTTTACGCGATCAGATTCGGTTTGTCGCAAGGCCGGTCATTAATTTAATGCTATGTAATGATTGAATTAAATACCTGTTAAAAGCATTTTTTTCTGATTTTTATCTCCAGTTAAAATTTAATGGTTGTACTATTACACCCGGTACGTCGAGGAGCGCATTGGAAAGTTCAGAGCTGGGGGCAAATTCTTCAAATGGTGTTCAAATTTTCGCCATGGTGGCCCACTGATAAATAAGGTGATTATCATTCGTCCCCATTATCACAAGATTACGTTGCAGTTTGAGAATTTTTTCCCTCTAAAACGTGTTGACGTCCAAATGGATATCTGATTCAGATGACATGTTTTTCTAGATCTGCTTTGTTAAGGGAATATTTGAGCTTATAATTGAAATAAGATACATATCGATATTATGCAACAAAAATATTCTTCTAGAGAATGCTGCATAATTAATGTTAATTAACAATTAAAATAAGTCAGCATCTTGTGTTTTTAAACTAAAGTTTGTGTATTAGAGCTTGTCTTGGCATCCAAATTTATTCCAAAAGAATTCAATATTAACTGAATTTTTCAAAGGAACAATGTTCGATAGGATCGATTCCACAAAGCTTATAACTCGTAATTAGAAAATTAAAACCACTCGCTGTTCCTTCTGGGTCTATACGGAGGAAAGGGGACCGTTTGATGAAATAAATATAGGTTTAATTTTATATTTAATGTCATTTTAAACATCTGAAAAATTGAAATTAGTGTAAGTGTGTCACTATATAGGAGTTTAATCCGAAAACGAGAATGCCCTCAGGATCGGGGTTAGTGAGAATGTTGACAAGCCAAGGCGATTTGTGCAATTCGATTCCGACTATTTTCCGATATGCACTTGCTGAATCTAAAAGGCAACTTAATTCTTTAAAAGAAATATTTAAACCAAATATTTAAATACATTGAGACCTTTTCATTGTATTGACATCGAATAAATAAGAAAATCAATTCAGACCAAGCCGACTATCTAACTAGCTCAGTGACATATGGTTGGCAATTGTTGCAAGGGAAGTTATTTTCCCGTCAAAATTATAAGTGTTGTGCAAACAATCTTTCGGGTAGAAATGAAGAAACGAACAAGATTTCAAAGAAGCAAGATCTCCGCTGTCAATATATTCTAAACACGTCTAGTCCGACTAAAGGAATTTTTTTTACCGATATTTCAAGACAAATGCATTTTGTCGCCAAAAACTATGTAAATCACGTGGCCATTGATTTCTACATAGAAATTGTTGGGACCAAACTGCTTCCAGATGGTTATCAATGATAATCTTTTACAGCAGTAATTTTGCTACTAAATCTATTTTATTTGTGGTGGTTAAATAGCTAAGAGGCCGCTAATGTTTCGTACCTGTAAGGCATTAGTCGAATAGGAAGTTTCTCGACATCTTATCATAGAATGATTTGAACCACATGCATGTGATTGAGACACTTTGTTTTGTAGCAAATATAACCAAGACAAATGGTTTTACATACTAGATACTGCACACAATTTATAACATAATATAACATCTTGAGTTGATTGATTATTTATTGTTTTACGTCCCACCGAGAATATTTCACTCATATGGAGACGTCACCAATGCCGGTGAAGGGCTACAAAATTTAGGCCTATGCTCGGCACTCGGGGCCTTTGAGCAGGGAGGGATCTTTATCGTGCCACGGGACCTCGGTTTTTCTGGTCTCATCCGAAGGACCGCCCCATTCAGTCGCCTCTTACGACACGCAAGGGTATGCTGAGGACCTATTCTATATTCAAGATCCCCAAAGGTTCTTGAGTTGATGGTGCATGTATCATGATATTCCCCTATATGTCACCTTGCACGGGAATGATTGATTGTATATTGTTTAACGTCCCGCTTGAGAATATTTCACTCATATGGAGACGTCACCATTGCCGCTGAAGGGCTGCAAAATTTGGGCCTATGCTCGGCACTGATTGCCTTAACTTTGAACAGGGAGGGATCTTCATTGTGCCACACCTGCTGTGACAAGGGGCCTCAGTTTTTGCATTGATTGCAGAGATGCAGATGCAGGGATGCAGAGGATCTATTCTAACCCGGATCCCCACAGGGGATTGTTTGCTGCATTTCTGACATTTTATGCCATATAAAAAAATCACCTCCAAACCGTACAGCTTGATTGATTGTTTGTTCACGTGATTTTCAGTCTTTGGTCTACTACGTTTCTTTTCACAGAATTTTCGATATTTATGGTTTTAGTGTGTAGTACAATTAATGCATTGGTATGATTATATTATTTGTTTACAAGTCAAGTATATTAGACAGATGGTCATCTAAATTGCTACTTAAATTTAATCCCTCACAATCTAAATCATTATTTTCACACTAAGGTCAAACTATGGTCTTCCTAAACTTCAATTTCAGCATTGTCCATTAGAATTCTTGACGTCTCACACACATTTAGGATTAATTTGATTATACTCTTCCTAAATGTACACTTCAACTATCTAAGAAATCCTTTGTTTCTGGCATAATTAAGGAATGGAATAATCTAAATATTTCAATCAGAAATAACCCATCTTTAAGTAACTTTAAAATTAATCTAAGGAAAACGCCTACAAAACTCCCACCTTATTTTTGCCATGGAAATAGAAAGCTAAAAATAATTCACACCAAACTCAGGCGCAATTGCATCTTGAATTATGATTTATTTAGAAAAAATATCATAGAAAGTCCTAACTGAACGCGTGGATTACCAGAGGCTTCTTTAAATGTACCAGATATGATAATGCCCGAAGTGAATTATCAAGAAGTCTTTTACATTTTACTCAGTTATCTATTATCGATTGTCATTTACTTTAATGGGGAGACGAATCTGAACGTGATGATATTAACCAACTCTTTTTTTTTCTTCTGTTCAAAAGCTTGTCGATGTACTGTATGACTACCTGATACCATGTATATTATTCAAATGGCCTTTTTATGTATACATATTCATTTTTCTATCTAATGTACATGTAACGAAGAAATTGCCATGTCTACTTATAGTAATTAGTATATTGACAGTTGTTTTATGTGTGAGAACCCCGTAAGTTGATAGAACTGTGTTCAAAGCTTTGGTACATGTACATATAATTTATATGTATTTATGCAATAATCAATGATGTTTTGTTAATACTTTTCTTGTGCTGTTTCGGTGTTATATATTCCTCGATAAAATCGCCGACCTTTTAGATTTGACACATTTACCATTATTCTTTTTTCCATTGAAACTAAAGGTTAATATCATATTTTGATTTGTTTTGTACGGAAGCCCATTGAGGCAAGTATATGGAGAGATATTTTCTTCTATTGCGTTTAAACGCAATAATCATTGCGTTTAATCGCAAAAAACTGCGTTTAAACGCAAAGTTGTTTGCATTTTTAAATACGCAAAAGTTTGCGATTAAACGCAAAGATCATTGCGTTTGAACGCAAAAGATTGCGTTTAAACGCAAAGATTATTGCGTTTAAACGCAATGTTTTTGCGTTTAAACGCAAAGATATTATTGCGTTTAAACGCAAAATCATTATTGCGTTTAAACGCAAAATCATTAGTGCATTTAAACGCAAAATATTGCGTTTGAACACAAAAAATTATTGCGTTTAAACGCAAAAGATTATTACGTTTAAATCCAAAAGATTCCGTTCAAACGCAAAAATTATTGCGGTTAAACGCAAAAGATTATTGCGTTTAAACGCAATAATATTTTGCGTTTAATCGCAATATTTTTATATGAATTATTGTTATGTCAAACCGTTTGATGTTAAAATGGACACAATATATAAATATTGCATGTAGTTGGAGGGTAAATTGAAAATTTTCACCCCTAGAAAAAACATTGTCAACCGAGCGTAGCCGAGGTTGACAATAGTTTTTCGAGGGTTGAAATTTTTCAATGTTACCCTCAACTATATGCAATATTTATTTTGTATACTGAATGTTATAAAAACAACAAACCGTTTCGTCTGTTGACGTTGATCACTGTCATGCGATGTTTCGTACATGCATTCTGGTAATCGCGTTTATCACAAACGCTCAAACGACGTCGTCTAACAATCTATGGCAACCGTACGCGCATAAATTTGACGCATGTAACAATTTTTCAGAAAGTTACCCGTCGTCAAGTAATGTTTCCCGTTGCTAGATACTATCACCCTGGAGGGGTGTGTTTCTATTCTCAGAGGGAAACAGTATGTTTGTCAACTGTTCCTTGTTCAATCAGATTCGAGTATTTTACATAAAAGTATAACAAACTGATTTATTCTATTTTTCACTCGGATTGACTTATAAAGAAACAGTTGTGTCTAGCTTTACACCAACGGATTCGTCTTTTTACACAATATATAATTTTTAAGAGCTGATTTCAGTTGTGATTTCGCATGTTACTTCATTGTTACATTTACACTACCTGGTATATGACTTGTCGGACATGTACTTCTTTAGTATTTCCCTGCATTTTTTGTTTTGTTTTTATTTTGCTTTGGTTACAATTTAACATTATGGAGGCCTAGACCAACATTTACAATATGCTTGTCTGTGCCCTATTGTTAGCGGCTGTCTACCATTTCATTATCGGTAGACGACATAGAGGTTGTTTAATTCAACTCTCTTATTTCTTTCCTGTAATCTTGAACCCAAACACGTAAATGAATATATGTATCACCAAATTGTATATAACAACTTAATTCCCATAAAATATGAAATCAATTTCAAGTATCAATCAAAATTACTGCAAAAATCCACGTGTTATTTGTGCCCTTTTTAGACTACCATTTATGTAACTTGCCAAACGGAAACGACCATGTCTCTATTCGGTCTGACTCCATATCTATCATAAGATATTCCGATTACATCACATGATTTGTAAGATGTGGTTTGCCTACTTTGAGAAAAAGAAGACTCGTTGCTATGAGTATATAAACAATATATTTGTGTTTAAGTGCAATCATGTTTGCGTTTAAACGCAGTAAATTTTGCGTTTAAACGCAATAATAATGATGCGTTTAAACGCAATAATTTTTGCGTTTAAACGCAATAATTTTTGTGTTTAAACACAATAATTTTTGCGTTTAAACGCAATATTATTGCGTTTAAACGCAAAAGGTTTGCGTTTAAACGCAAAAGATTGTGTTTAAACGCAATGATCTTTGCGTTTGATCGCAAACTTTTGCGTTTAAACTCAATTTTTTGCGATTAAACGAAATAATCATTCCGTTTAAACGCAATAAAAAAATATCTCTCCATGTACTGGCCTCAGTGGGCTTCCGTTATTTTGAACATATGATCAACGCGTTTCATTTTTGAAAACAACACACAAAAGTTTTTGAGTAATATTTCATACTTCGATGGGGATCTGGGTTAGAATAGGTCCTCAGCATCCCATTGCCCTGAGTGTCGAGCATAGGCCTAAATTTTGCAGCCCTTCACCGGCATTGGTGACGTCTCCATATGAGTGAAATATTCTCGGTGGGACGTAAAACAATAAATAATCAATTGCTCGAGATGTTATGTACACGAGACAATATGTCTATGGCACGAAATAATGTGTCGAACGTTCGAGCTATTTGAACGCTTGAAATGTTAAGTTTTCCCCAGTAAAAGAATCTATATGTCTAAATACACCACTGTAATTAAGTATTTACATGGACCTGATCTGGTATTGGTTGAACGACGCCGTAAGTTGAGGTCATCCAATACCTGACAGGTACCGCATAGACACAAAAGTCAATAACTGGCTTATCAAATGATCAGGAATTCTGCATAAGTTTCCACACTATCTTTTTATTCTTTCAACAACAAAAAAACCCCAAAAAAAACCATGCATTTGTACACTTTGTTAGACCGTTCTTTATATATTGATTTTGACTACGGATTACTACATTTTCCTGATCATGATGCGCTCACGGCGGGTGTGTTCGGTCACCAGGGGATGCTTACTCCTCCCAAAGCACACAATTCCACATATGGTACATCTAGGGTCCGTGTTTGCCATTGTCTTAATTTTGAATTATTTACAGGAGCTATGAGATTGATCCCAGTTCGTTATCTTCAATCATAACAATATTTCAACAGTCAATTCATAGAATCTGTTACAGTAAAAAAAGTTGTTCTAATTGTTTTCATTTCAGTTGATATTGATTTGACCATAATTAATAATGTTTGATAAAGCCATTGACGGTAACAGCATGCCTCCTAGACACTTGATCCCACCTATACTGTATTCAGGGGTCCGTGTTTGCCAAACTCTTTTTAGACTTACCAGATTGATCTTTGCCTTCTCATACATACTTTAAGGGGTGCGTGTCGTAAAAGGCGACTAAATGGGGCGGTCATTAGGATGAGACCGGAAAAACCGAGGTCCCGTGTCACAGCAGGTGTGCCACGAAAAAGATCCCTCCCTGCTCAAAGGCCCTGAGCGCCGAGCATAGGCCTAAATTTTGCAGCCCTTCACCGGCATTGGTGACGTCTCCGTATGAGTGAAATATTCTCGGTGGGACGTAAAACAATAAATAATCAATCATTAATCATACTTTAAGGGGGATATTAATAGACATGCCAAAAATAAACGTGCAATTTGATTGGTCGAGAAATATCTCACGAGGGAAATCCCGAATAAACCTCCCAAATATGACATTGAGTTTAACTCACTTTGAGATACATACCACAAAAGGTCGTCTGGATCAGTAGAAAAGCGTCAAAATTCCTGAATATGTAATATTAGGTGTCTATGCGGAGTGCTGTTACCGTGCTGTTATTGAAATTCTCAAACTATGGTCGTATTGACTTTGAGAATTTCAATGATTTGTATAATGTTCCATTCAATGTCACATTGATTTCAACCTACAGTTTAATGTTCAAGTTACCCGATTTGCTAATTTCTAATATCAGTCACCAGCACTGTAAATTTGTTTATATTACACGTGGTATTTGCTCACATTCCCACAAAAAAATCCGTTTTTAGCTCACCGGGACGAATGTCCGGGGAGCTATTGTCATGACCCCGGTGTCAGCGTCGGCGTCACACTTTAATGAAAAAACTTTAATCTGGGCTATATCTTTTGAACTAAAGGGAATAGGGCTTTGATATTTCATGTATAGATGCCTTATGATGAGATCTTTATTTTGGTACCAATACCTAGTGACCTTGGACTTTTACCTACGTTTCATAAACTTTAATCTGGGCTATATCTTTTGAACTAAAGGGAATAGGGCTTTGATATTTCATGTATAGATGCCTTATGATGAGATCTTTATTTTGGTACCAATACCTAGTGACCTTGGACTTTTACCTACTTTTCAAAAACTCTTACTTGGGCTATATCATTTGAACTAAGGGGATTAGAGCTTTGATATTTCACATATAGATGCTTCATCATCAGATCTTTTGTTTTGATACCACAACTTTTTGACTAGTGCTGACCTTACGTTACTTATTTTTCAAAACTTTATCTAGGGTTATTCTTTCTGAACCAGGTATGCGAATGACTTTGTTAGCACATTTAAAAATGCCCTCATGAAGACTTTGTTTCTGTAGAAAACTTTGACCTAGTATCTTGCTTAGTGTTTGACTAACTTTTTCAACACTTTAAGGCAATATTTGACAAATAAAGAAGGGATGCTCTATGGCATTTCACATATAGATGCTCGCTTTGGGTAAATTTTTTGAACTAGTTATTCTTTGAGTAGGTAGTTTTGTCATTATAGAATGCTAAAATTCAAAAGTTGCTTAAATTCTGAAATGCCATTATAGGCTATCTTTGACAAGTATTCATATTATTAAGTTTCAGTGAAAAATGATGAAAAATGCACATTTTCCCTTAATTTTTCGAATGGAATCGTGTCCCAGCGTCGCCCAAAACAAAATTTATAATATTTATGTGCAATTACATAATAAGATTGGGTTATTTCATGTGGGGATGCTGGGGACAAATTTTTCCTATTCGAAAACTATGAAATATGTGTCTTCTGCTTAGTTTCAAGGAAAAATCACAGGAAATCGCACTTTTTATGACGTACAGTTAGCCTTGTGAATATTAAGAGGTAATTATGTTTAGAATTCTTATTTCAGCTATTTTGTGCAAATCATGCTAATTTTCATTTTCATGATATTGTTGAAAATTCATTTCAAAAAGGGCAATATGGATGAAATGTACTTCTCAAAACTTTGATATGGGCAATATTTTTCAAATGAAGAGGGATGGGGGGCTTTGGCATTTCAATATAGATGCTCTCTATTGGTAACAATATTTTTTACCTATTTATTCTTTGAAATTAATTTCCAAAAATTCAAACCTGGAGTTTTTATTTTTTGAAACAAAGAGGACATCTTAGGGCTTGAATATTTTAAACATGTAATTTTTCAAGCATTTCTTCATTACAGAGCTATTGACTTGGACTTTACCTAAGGGGGATAGGTTAGATAAGTAATGCTGCCGGTGAGCTTATGTTTCGCTATGTTGTCTTCTGACAACTCTTGTTACGTCTTTCAAAGAACTTGATTAGCCTTAATACCTTTCAGAAAAATAACAATAACAATTCTGTTTGGACACATGACATTTAAAGTGAACACGTCCTTACTTTTTCCTTGTGTTGCCACCAATATACATTCACTGGTCCTTCAATGCATGTGTCCCCATTTGCGTGTGACGTGCAATATCATGCATGATTTTAGGGTAAGAAAGTCCAAGGTAAACTAATGCCCTCCGAATAACGAACTACGAAATAAATTTATAAAAGAATTAATTCATGATAAACCAAGCTTTTATAAAATGAGAAGCTCTTGAGTATAAACAGCAGAATCTTTTCTCCTAAGACCTATGTATATTTCTTTTGAAATTGACATGGCGTTTATTGTTCAATATTTACATTCACTGAATCTTTTCTCCTATATTTCTATTGAAATTGACATTACCTTCATCATACAATAAATTCATATTTGCTGCAAACTAGTTAGATCCAGTTTTGTAGTGCCACCTGTCCGCATGGGCATTACCAAATATGGAGCGATTCCAAGGCCAAAGGTTGAAATAAAGTAACGAAATGGTCAACAATACATGTATGATATTTTAGTACTTAAATCTAGTTTATATGTTTAGAAAATACATGAAAATATAAATAATAAAATGTCTTTCTTTGTTGGTTTATCGGGTGATGAGGGCAGCAATCATTGCAAAACAAAAGTTTCACAAACCGCTAATACTCTTAAATTTTATGTACCAACATCCCATCATCACTTGTATATGGGTGTTTACATTTCTCAACTGATTCGATACGCAAGAGGTGTTTCATTCCATTGTTAGGCCGTTCTTTATACACTGATTTTGACTACGGATTACTCCTTTTACCTTATCAAGATAAAGGGCTCACCGCGGGCGTGACCGGTCGACAGGATGCTTACTCCTCTTAGGCACCTGATCACACCTCTAGTATCTTTATGGGTCCGTGTTTTCCCCAACTCTTAATTTGCATTCCGTGTAGGACTTACGAGTTTGATCACTGTTTGTTACAACTATGCAACATCTAACGC